>JAUMJL010002239.1:0-32924 GCA_033558185.1 Dromococcyx pavoninus | reverse complement strand
GGGCCAATGGCGGGAAGGGGCGTGGCCTCCCCACCGCCCGCCCGCGGGGAGAGCAGCCGTCGCTGTGCGGGCACCGAGTGCACCCCGGCCCTGCCGCTGCCCGAGCCCCGGGCGGCCGCGGCTGCTATGCGGCTTAGCGGCGCGCGGCCTCCACCGGGTAAGTGGGGGTGCGCCCTTGCGACGGACTGGGACCGGGATTCCCCCCCGTGGCCGGGACCGGGACTCCCTACGGGACTCCCCGCCGTGGTCGGTACGGGGGAGGACAGGGGGCTGGACGGGAACGGGACCCCGACCGAGAGCCTCCGAACGGGACTCCTCTGTTGCCGATACCGAGGCCCCCGACCGGAATTCCCACCTTGTGGCGGTTACCGTGGGGCCGTGGCCGGTACCGGGAAACCGAACGGGACCCGCCCCACCGCCGTGGCTGGGACCGGGAATCGCCACCGGGACCCCCTACTAGGATCCCCTGCCAGGACCGCCCCCCGTGGCCGGTACCGGAAACCTCTATCGGCAGCCCCCCACCATGGCCGGTATCGGGGAGACCAGGACCCCTTCGGCTGGTTGCTCCATCCCTTTCCCCGGCCGCTCCCGGTTCCGTCCCTGCGGGTGCTGCTGTCGGACCGGCTGCAGCCCCTCCGCCACCCCGCCCAGTGCCCCCACCCGGGGCAACCTCGGGGCTGGGTGGGAGTAGCAGCCTCTCTGCCCGCGGTGCCGGGACGCCCGTTCCGCACCCCCCCGGTTCAGCCGGGGCCCCCGGGTGAGGCGCAGCCGGTGCCACGTGCTGCGGGGCCGGGCTCTGCCCCGGGGCGGGGGGGGGGGTGTGTGCCTGACTGGGGGTCTCTCCGGCAGTGTCCTCTCCTACAGACCCCCTACCCTGCCGGCCACGGGGATCCCTCCGGTGGTGCCCTTCCCCCTTTCCCCCCGGAACCACTCCCACCCCGGGGGTCCCACCAGCCTCCCCTTTATCTCTCCCCAGCCCTACCCTCTTTGGGTTACCCTCCACCTTGTCTCCCCCCAGCCCTGCCCACCCCGGAGGGTCCCCCCTGCACCTCACTCTCACCCCCCTGGTCCTGCTCACCTCCGGGGTCCCACTGGCAGTTTTCACCCCCCCTCTGGTTCTGCCCACCCTGGAGGTCTCTCCTGCGCTTCCACAAGCCCTGCATAACCCAAGGGTCCATCTCTGGGCAGTGGCGAGACCCCATCCTGGATGTCCTGCTGCCGCTGAGCCCAGTGTTGGTGGCACAGCCCCCCCCCCCCCCCCCCCCTCTGTCACACCCCCGCCCTCCACCGCATATTTTTAGCCCCGCGAAGCCGCTGTCGCTCTCAGCACCTGCCCCGCAGGACACGGGTGCTGCCACCACCCCCCAAAATCCCGCCCCCCTCGTCCAGCAGGGAGACACCGCAGCCAGTGGGGACAAAGGGACATGGCTGAAGGTCACCATGGCCACTGGGCCAGGGTGCCACAGCCCCTTGTGAGGGGATGCTGCATGGGGTCTTGATTCACCGTGGCCGCTGGGTTGTGGCTCCTTGCAAGGGGACAGTCCCTTGGCTCTGGATTCACCGTGGCCACTGGGCCACAGTGCCACTGCCTCTTAGGAGGGGACAGTCCCTTGGCTGTGGATTCACTGCGGCCACCAGGCCTTGGCCCCTTGCAAGGGGACAGTCCCCTGGCTCTGGATTCACCATGGCCACCAGGCCGTGGTGCCACAGCCCCCTGCGAGGAGATGGTCCCCAGCTCTGGATTCACCGTGCCAGCTGTGTGTGGGCTTCGATTCCCCACAGAGCCGCGGCAGCGTGGTCCTGGCACGACCACAGCTCAGGGCGCTCGCGGAGGCAGCTCCGGTGCTGGCACTGAGTAATTTGGTGACTTGTGGCAAGGCAGAACGGGGCTGGAGGAGCACGTGCCTGGCATGAGTCTCGCTCCAGTTCTCCCAGTGTCTCCCGCTGGCGCAGGGGACAGAGTTCAGACGCGGTGTAGGACATGGCTGCGTGGCTGCTGCCGGCGAGCGGCTGCTGCTCCAGGACAGTCCCTGCCCCAACACCTCGCCCCTGCGCAGTAAGATGGGGGTGCCCAGGGTAGAAAAGGGGAAACTGAGGCACGGGCAGAGGCCAGACAGCGCGTGTGTGGCTGATGAACCCCCTTCGGATTGGCAACTGTGGCTGCCGCGGTGGCAGCACGTTCGCCAGCGAGAGTTGAGCGTGGCAGGGCTGCGAGCGGATGCAGCCGCCGCTGCAGCAAGACACGGGGGAAGCAGTTCTGACCCTGCTGTGCAACCGGCAGCAGCCTGTGCTGGAAACTGGTTCCCCTTTCCAGAGTTTGGGTTGGAACTGGATGGCCTTCAAGGTCCCTTCCAACCCAAACCATTCCATGATTCTAATTTGCGGATCACACCGTAACTGCCGGTTCCTGTGTGCCACCAGCTGTCCTGGCTCTGAATCTGGGTCGGGGGGTCCGGGCTTGCTGCTGGTTGCACTGGGGCTGGGGGGGCTCCATGCTGGGGATCCGGCCAACTGCTGGTTGCTCTGGGACTGGGGGCTCCAGGCTGGGGGTCTGAGCTGGCTGCTGGTTGCATTGGTGCCGGGGGGGGTCGAGGGGGCTGCGTTAGTGCCAGGGGGGTGCAAAGGCAGTGGGGATGTTGTGGGGTCTTGCCATAATGGGGTGAATTGGAGCTGAGCACTTGCAGCCCCTGGGAAGGGGTGAAGTGCGGGGGGCTGCCAGCAGCAGCCTGTGTGCTGGGGTTTCCAGGAGCGGGGTTTCCATCATTGCCAGCGGCTCTGCCTGCCCATCCCAGTGCTCCCCTTGCTCCGAGCAGCCGTCCCGGTGTCCCCGGGAGGGGACGTGCCCTGTCCCCCTGGGTGGGGGGTGCTCTCCCAGCAGGTCTGTTATCTCCGGGCGCTGGTATCCCAGTATCCGCTGCCTGCAGGGCCAGGCGGGGCTATCGGGTCCGGCAGGCCCCTTCCCCCTCCAGCAGCAGGGCCTGGCCTCCCTATCTCATTAGCTCGAGATTAATGAGGCTCCTGTGCTGTCTTTAACTCCTTCCTGCTCGCCAGCTCCGCTGACCCTCTCCTCCGCTTCTCCCTGCAGGTTTGCGCCGACGCCTGCCAGAAGCTGAGCCAGCTGAGGACTAAGGACGCCAGGGGACACCGTGTTGACCCCAAATTTGCTGCTAATCCCCCAAAAGTGCCTGATTGGTGAGGGAGGGGGCAATGCTCCGGGCTGCCACTGCCTGTTGAGCCTGTGGAGGTTTCAGTATCCAACAACTGCAGCATCTCAATCCCAACGAGCAGCTCTGAGCCCACCAAAGTCCTCAAGCGAAGACAACGTTGGGACAAGACTGAAGAAGGCTGGGGGACAAATCCTTCTTCCCTGACCCAGCATCAGCAGCGATTCCTGCCCTGACAGCCCAGCGGTGCTGCAGATCCTCCGCTGCCCTCACGCCCTACTCCGGGCCCCGGCAGCCCCCTGGCAGGGCCGCTCCCCCTCCTGCTCCAACGCACCCCAGCCTTGGCCTCCAGCCCTGCTGGAGCGCGGCAGCGTGCCGGGCGCTGCCCCCCGCGCCGCCCGGGCATTGCCCCCCGGGTGCATCGCCCCCCGCCCTGCCGGGGACCCCCCACCCGCCGGCAGAGCCATGAAGCTGCAGGCGGTGATGGAGAACCTGCAGCGGCAGCAGCGCGCGCGGCTGCAGCAGGCGCTGGAAGCACGGCAGCAGGAGCAGCAGCAGCAGCAACGTTCCACGCCACCCCCTGCGCAGCCCCCGCCGGCTCAAGGGCAGACCCCCGCCAGCACCCCAGCCCGCGGCCGCAGCCAGGATCCTGCCCCAGCTCCCGCGGAGGAGGGAGCGGAGCCTGAGAGCGCGCACATCCAGCGGGCACAGATGGCAGCCTTGGCTGCCATGCGGGCAGCAGCCGCTGGGCTCAGCCACTCATCCAGCCCGGGGGTGTCGGATGAGAGCCAGGCCTCCGAGGAAGAAGAGGAGGAGGAGCACGGCGAGGAGGAGGAGGAGGATGGCGGGTACCAGCAGGAGATGGGCTCCGAGGAGGAGGATCTGTGAGTAGATGCTCAGATTGGCAGCTCTTACGGGTTTGGGCAAGGGATATGGACACGGTTTGGCTCCTGGGCGTTTTGGCATGGCACGTTTGGGATTCAGGTTTCCCTTTGGAGCAGGGGAACAGCGGTGGAGGCTGCCCGGGGGCTGCTTGTTGGGTGGCTGGATCTGTGCACCTTAGGGTAGGGAGGTGGATTAGCACAGTTGGGACATCCTGAAACAGGAGGTGGGTTAGCACTGTTGGGACATCCCGGAGCAGGAAGTGCCAAGAGCAGCTGTGGTTCCTCATGCCAGGCTGGCATGGGGCAACATTTCTGCCCAGGGAACCATGCGGGGCCCTGACAGAGGATCCCAGTCTGGCTCTAAATTATGCAGGGCCCTGGGCGGTTGCCTTCTCCCAGTCTGTGTCCTTTCCAGGGCAGGGAACAGGCTGGGAGCCATCTGGCAGAGCTCTGCTCCGTAGTGGAGCTGCTGTTTTGGGATGCCGGCAGCCAGCGGTGCCCCATGGGGCTGCCACCCATTGATGGGGTTGCACCGGCGCTTCACTGGGTTCCTTGTGTGCTGGGTGGATGGTCCCAGCCCCACAGCTCTGGGGCAGGCACGAGAGAGGCATCAGCTTTGGGGACCCAGTACTGTGCCTGGCGTGGGACCACATCTCCTCTCTCCCCCCTGCTCCAGGAAGGGCAAGTGGGATGAAGATGACTTTGAAGAGGACCTGGGCGAGGAGGAGGAGGAAGAGGAAGAAGAGGAAGAGGAGGAAGAGGAAGACTACGAGGAGGAGGAAGACATGGGAGAGGAAGGGCTGGGCTCGGCAGAGGCGGTACGGGCGGGTGCGGGACCCCTGCTGCTCCGCAAGCCCCCGGCACCCCAGCACTATCGGGGTGAGCCGCAGCGGCTGCCGGGTGCGCAGGAGCGCGTCCCCTCTGGACTGGGCCCCACGCAGCCCCCGCCTCCAGCCCCTGACCACGGCGACTGGACCTACGAGGAGCAGTTCAAGCAAGTAGGTGCCCGTCGAGACGTGCGTGATCCCCCCCTGCACATCCCCTTGTCCTGCGTCCTCGAGAGCCGCGGTGGGATCCCTCCGGTGGTGCCGCTTCTTGGCAGTGTTCTCAGATCGAGCTGTCGTTGCTGCTAAGAAAAAGTGGGATTACTGCAGGGTTTCAGTGCTTGGGCTCAACACTCTCCTGTGTTGCTTTGGTTGGTGGCTTTGATGGGATCCTGTGTCCTGGTTGATACCGTGGCCTGGCGCAGGTGGGCAGTGCGATGGATTTCACTGTAGGGACCTGGTAGGATTCTTGCTGGAAATGATGGAAAAAAACACCCCAGAGTTGCCAATCTGAAGGGATTCCTTGGTTTCCTCTTCCCAAGCCATTTTCAGTGGGGACCTGGCTTGCTCCCCATCACCGCAAAGCTGATGTGTGGTGGGACAGCTCTGACCCTGTGGATGTTTGGGGGCAGAGCTGCTTTGGTGCCTCTGCCCAAATACCACTGAAGAGTGAAAATGGGGTGAAAGCACCCTGGCTGCCCCCTCTGCTGCCTTCCCTGTGCCGGCTGAGCCGGGCTGGCAGGAGGCAGGCACGCTCCCGCTCCCTCCCCGCGCTGGAGCTCGCAGTGCTCTGCTTTCGACTAATAGAAGGAAATGTGCTGTGAGCTGGGGCTCCCCGGGGGCTGCCCGGCGCCTTTGATGTGTGTTTAAATACATCTGAGTTTAGGGCTGGGGGAAGGGACGGGAGCCAACAGCAGCAGATGGGACCCAGATGGAGCGGCCAGAGCACGGTGGCCTTTTGGGAGGGATGCGACGGCCCGAAGGAGAAGGGGCAAGGGCCGTCGCATCCCTCCCAAAAGGGGGAAGGGGCAGCTGGGATCTGTGGCACATCTGGATGCGGGCAGCCTCACGATGGGGCTGATGGGGAAAGCGCAAGCGATGAGGGAGCGTGCGGCCGCCCTCCCCGGCACGCTCCTGGGGAGCGAGGGATGCTTCAGCCTTGTGCCGCCGCGCCCACACCACCTCTTCTTCTTGTGGTTTCTCTCTTTTTGTGCTTCCTGCTGTCGGGGAGTGAGGGACTGGGGACGTGATCTTGTGTCTGTGAAATGGCTTTTTCGATACTGCGGCTGTGATCTTCCTGTTTGTCACCGTGTCGGTGCCGTATCTGACCCATGCGCCGGGTCTGGGAATCATGGAATGGTTTGAGTTGGAAGGGATCTCAAAGCTCATCCAGTTCCACCCCTCTGCCATGGGCAGGGACACTTCCCACTGGATCAGGGGGGCTCAAAGCCCCATCCAATGTGGCCTTGAACACTTCCAGGGATGGGGCAGCCACAACTTCCCTGGGCAATCTGGGCCAGGGCCTCCCCACCCTTATTGTGAAGAATTTCTTCCTAACATCCAATCTAAATCTTCCCACTTCCAGTTTAAAGCCATCCCCCCCTTGTCCTATCAATACAAGCCCTCTCAGTCTTGGAATCCAGCAGGAAAACCTGGGGCTGGGTGGCTGGTGGTGCCTAGAGGAGCCGTGGTCCATAGGTGTGGAATGTGCCATAGTCTCCATCAGATCCCTTCCACAGAGTTTTGGGGACACCAACCAGCATCTCAGAGCATCCTCTGTCCCTTCCCCATCTCTTCCCCCTAAGCCATGCCAGCGAAAGGGGCTGAGCCCCCTTTCTCCCTCCCTTTCACTTCCCACCGGAAAGCTTCCCAGGGTCGGCAGGACCGTCCCAGCGTGGCGGTTCATTGTGGAATCAGCTGGAGGGGGTAGGAAAGCTGCTACCGCTGCGCTGTGGGTGGAGGAGAGGAGATGAAGCTCCCGGGCCAGGAGAGGCTTTCCCCGGCACGTCAGCCTGCCAGCGTGCCGGTGCTTGGATCGTGGCCACTGGACCCGGGCCAGGGGGATGCTCGGCACAGCGCGGCGCTGGCCGGGAGCTCCTTCTGGCCGCCCTCCAACGCGTGATGTCGCTGGCACGGCCGGGCTGGGGAAGGAGCAGCAGGAATGTAAACAGCGAGTGCCGGCGTGGGGTGGCTGTCCTGGCCCCATTGCTGCTGGGAGGAGATGCTTTCCCCGCTTCCCTGCCCCACTGGGATGCAGGGATGCTTTCCCCGCTTCCCTGCCCCACTGGGATGCAGGGATGCTTTCCCCCTTCCCTAGAATCATAGAATTATCTGGGTTGGAAGAGACCTCCAAGATCATCAAGTCCAGCCCTTAATCCAACGCTATCATGATCTCTAGATCATGGCACTAAGTGCCACATCCAGTCTTATTTTGAAAACCTCCAGGGATGGTGAATCCACCCCCTCTCTGGGCAGGCCATTCCAATGCCTGATTACTCATTCTGTGAAGAAGTTTTTCTGATATCCAGCCTAAACCTTCCCTGGCAGAGTCTCAGCTCGTGCCCTCTTGTTCTGTTGCTGGTTGCCTGGGAGAAGAGTCCAACCCCCACCTGTCTACAACCTCCTTTCAGATGTAGAGAGCCATGAGGTCACCCCTGAGCCTCCTCTTCTCCAGACTAAACAACCCCAGCTCCCTCAGCCTCTCTTCATAGGACTTGTGCTTAAGTCCCTTCACCAGTTTTGTTGCTCTTCTCTGGACCTGCTCTGGACCCTGCCCCACTGGGATGCAGGGATGCTTTCCCCCTTCCCTGCCTCACTGGGATGCAGGGATGCTTTATCCCTCCCTGCCACTTGCACAGCTGGGTTGAGGAAGGAGCAGCAGGAATGTAAACAGGGAGTGCAGGCGTGGGGCAGCCGCTGTGGCCCCATGGCTGCTGGCAGGAGATGCTTTACCCCCTCCCTGTCCCAGCTCCTGCACCTTCCATGGGCTTGAGGCACTTTAGGAGAAACCCCGGCAGCACGAGGGTGCTGAGTCCCACCGGTGGAGACCTGGTGCTGTAACACAGCCATGCTGGTGCTGAGCCTTTCAGCCACGGTGGGGAAACTCTGCTGGAGGAAGGGGCTATTGGAGTTCCTCTTTTTTTTTGCAAAGAGCTCCTCTCTGCTCAGCACTGGAGCAGGAACTCACAGGGAGCACGTGGCATCCTGTCCACATCACTTGAGCCAAGCCCTTGGCATCTCCTGGGGCTGAGCTGTGACTGTAAAAGCTCTGTGGGGAACCAGTTTCTTTCTCCCTGCATCCCAGAAAGTTGGCTTTGTGAGGCAGCTCAGAGCTGGTGGTCTGGCCCAGGGTCCCACCACCTCTAGGGCTTTCCGGGTCTCCCTGCAGCTGTGGGTCAGATTCGGCTCTGGATGTGCTGGTGCTGGGGATGCCCAGCATCCCTGTCCCAGCTCTGTGCTGGAGGTTGCAGTCTTGGTCAGGCGCTGCCGCCGTCCTTATGCCCATCTCCACCCTGAATCCCATGTGTTCTGTGCCTGCCGGGAATGCTGTTCCCATCCTCCACTGTGGGGTTTTATTGGGGCAGATTCCTGCAGACCTGGGGGGGGGGGGGGAACAGGGAGGGGAGGCGGAGGAGGAGGAGGGGGCCCAGTTCAGGGTGAAGAAGAGGAGGCCACGAGGAAGAGTTAGGGAGCTGGCATGTGGCACTTCCCCATCCCTGGGGATGGTGACAGTGCAGGCAGAGGTCAGCTTGGTAGCTGAACCAGGGTGCTGTGAGGAGCTTGAGGGGTGCTGAGGGTGTGATGGCTCCTTGAGGCAGGGGAAGGGGGCATTTGTGGGATGGGAGGAGGCTTCCCATGGGGAATGACCACAACATCCTCCACCACTGGCCAGCAGTGAGGGCAGGCTGGCTTTTGTTTTAATCTTCTGCCCACTGTACCCCCCCCAGCAGCAGAGGGGTCCCAGGGGGAAGGGGATATGGGGACACCACCCCATGTTTCTGCCATGCTGGGGCCACATTCGGTCTTGTTTGGGTTCACATTGTCTCTAACTTCACCCCAAAAATGTACAAGAGGTCCTGGGGAGCCAGGATGGTGCTGGTGTGTCCAGGATGCCAGCCTGGAGGTGGGCTTGGCCACGGGGTCTTGGCTGCCCATGAGAGGCTGTGCCATAAGGGGTGATCCCCGGTACCCACCCTACAACTGGATTCTGGGGCTCGCACCACGGGCATTTGCCACTCTGGAAGGGGGTGCTTATGGGGGGATCCAGGATGTGATGAGCATGAGTGGGTCAGCCAACCCCTGCCAAAAATCCAGCTCTGCCCACGTGCTGCTCCAAACCACGAAGAACCGACTTTGATACCTGCACCCCAACCCTGGGGAGTGAGTGGGGGGAGCTCTGCTGCTGCCCTGCAGAGAACTCAGCTCCTGACCTTTCTGTTTCATTCCTGCTATTACTGGGCCCAACTAATACTGGGAGCACGAGCTCTGGGTGTTCTGGCAGCCCACGGGGCTGGAGTTTCCTGTGCTGCCTGCACTTCCCCGGGCACGTGCACCCCGGCACCCCAGCACCCCAATACTGCGTCCCGTGGGAGGGCAGCTGGGGGAATCTGTCTCCCGGTTCTCCCCTTGGCTGCAGCAGCCACTGGGGTCTCCTTGGGGTGCCCTATTTTGGGTGCCTCCCTAGAGGTGTCCCAGTTTTGGTGTGTCCCATTTAGGGGTGCCCCGTTTTGGATGCATCCTTAGGGGTATCCAGGTTTGGGTGCCCTGTTTTGGTTACTTCATTAGGGGTGCCCTGTTTCGGTTGCCTATTTTGGGGTCTCCAATTTTGGGTGCCCAGGTTTGGGTGCCCTGTTTTGGTTGCCTATTTTGGAGTCCCCAATTTTGGGTGCCCAGGTTTGGGTGCCCTGTTTTGGTTGCCTATTTTGGGGTCCCCAATTTTGGGTGCCCAGGTTTGGGTGCCTTCCACAGTGGTGCCCGGTTTTGAGTCCCCTGTTTTGGTTGGCTCCTTTGGGGTACCCAGATTTGGGTGCCTCCTTCAGGGTGTTCAGTTTTGGATGCCCCCTTTGGGGGACCCCATTCAGGGTGGCTCAGGCTGATGTTTAACCCCATCTCTGCTGCCGTTCTCGGGCAGCATCAGAATCTTTAAGAAGCCGGCGCGGTGCTGGGGGTGGCTGTGCCAGCGCTTTGAGGGGAACAGGGGAGGTTTCTTAAGTTGTCCCAATTGGGGACGTCTGAGCCACACTGGTGGCACGTGGGGGGCAAAAACCTCAGCCCTTATCTCTTGCTGAGCAGTGCTGCCCGCGATACGGGGTTTCAAAGTGCAACGGTTGGGGGGGAAAAAGAATATAAACCGAAAGCAACTCGATAACCCCAGCAAACGGGGTGTGCTGAGGGTGAAACTGAGCCCCACGATTTGCCTGCTCCCCCAACCTGAGGATCACGGGGCTGCAACACGCTTCCCGGGGACACAGAGCTGGGATTTTCCTGGGGGAACCACTGGAAGGGTCAAGGAGAAGCACAATTTCTCCTTCAAAGCTCCGTGCAGAAACCCTGGGCTCTGGCTGAGGCAGGGGGATCCCTTCTGCCCCCATGGGACCCTGAACCCCTTTCTCCTGTGGATTATTTCCCTTTTAAAAGCCCAAAGCCGGCCAGGGTGATTGGGGCTGGGATTGGGGGGCCCCGCAGGCTCTTAACAAGGGTGGGAGGGTCCATTTACTTTCTTTAAAATATTGATTAGAGCTTTATTGCATTAGGCAGCCGAGCGGATGAGCCGCCCCGGGGGAGGGCGAGGGGCCCCTGCGTGGGGAAAGGGGCACCCGAGCGTCGTCACCCGACCAGGGGCCACCGTCCCCCCACCCCAAAGGCTCTGTGGCAGGGGCACAGATAAACGGCAGCACCTTGGGGCCCCCCAGCTGAGAGCTTCTGTGCCGGGAGGAGGCGATTGCAGTGCCTGGCTGGGCCAGCAGCAGATAACAGGGGTGAGGAGGGGACTGGAGCAGGTTGGGGTGCTGGGGACAACAGCTCTGTCACAGGGGGACCCTTCCTGAGTCAAGTCCTTCTCAGCAAAGCCCTGTCTTGCCCTGGGCAACTGTCCAGCTTGCCAAAGGGTGCTCTTGGCCAAGGATCCAGCGCTCTAATCGGCTCATAGTGCTCAGGGAGCATTCCCGAAGCTGTAATCCCACCAGATCCCTGGCCAGGGGTCAGGGACTTCTCCACAAGAGCGGCTTAGCCACCGAGTGCCACCCCCAGCCTGATGCCTGGGTGCCTGCACAGCCCTGCGGGTGCTGGTCCTGGCATCTGAGCTCTGTGTGAAGCTTGTTTCTGCTAATGAGACCTGGGATAATTAATGAGGTGGGGGACAGGGGGCACATCCATATGGAGATGATCCGAGGGCTGGAGCACCTCCTGTACAAGGACAGGCTGAGAGAGTTGGAGTTGTTCAGCCTGGAGAAGTGAAGACTCCAGGGGGACCTTAGAGCAGCCTCCCAGGACTGAAAGGGGTTCCAGGAAGGCTGAGGAGGGGCTTTTTACAAGGGCCTGGAGTGCTAAGATGAGGGAATGGCTTTAAACTGGAAAGGGGAGATTTAGATTAAACTTTAGGAAGAAATTCTTCGTAGTGAGGGTGGGGAGGCCCTGGCCCAGGTTGCCCAGAGCAGTGGTGGCTGCCCCATCCCTGGAGGTGCTGAAGGCCAGGTTGGACTGGGCTTTGAGCCCCCTGATCCCAGCGGGAGGTGTCCCTGCCCGTGGCAGGGGTTTGGAACTGGGTGGACTTTAAGGTCCCTTCCAACCCAAACCATTCCATGATTCCATCCTGCCATGGGTGCCCAGCCAGCACCTTCACCCTGCTGGTTTTGTTTGGACACCCAGCATCGCTCAGGTCCAGATTCAGGCTGGGCATCGCCTGCCGGTGTCCCCCCCTGAAAACCTTGGCCCCCTGAGTGATTCCAGGGCTGTGGAGGAGGTGGCCGCCTCCCAGCTCCGGCACAGCTGAACTAACAGGAATGAGGGTTTGTTTAAAAGAAGAAGAAGGAAAAAAAAAAAAAGACCTGGGAGGAGAGCAGGTCCTTTGTCAGCAAAGCAAACAGCCGCGGTTGGGCAAGGGTGCAGCGTTGCTCCATCGCCCTATTTCTGGCCCAAACCACAGCAGAGGTGGCAGCAGGGCCTGGGGCTCAGCAGGATGTGCTGCAATTGGGGGTTGGGGTGTTGGGTAGGGGGTGGTTTGGGGATGGGGGTGTCCCCCGCTCTCCCCTGGGTGCAGCCCTGACAGCGCTGCCCACGTGGCTGCTTGTTGGGGCGGTGGGATCAGGGGGTTGGGGCACAGTTCTCAGCTCACTCCCCGGGGGTGCTTTGGCTGGGGTTCTGCTCCCCAGGCAGGGGTGGATGCATTGATCCCCACATGTGCCAAGGGGAGGGGTGGCCACTGGCTGGTTTCTGAGCCTGATGGGGATCAGAGGGTCAGGATGTGACTCCCAACTCAGCTCATGAGCTGTTCTCCGACCGATAATCCACCCCGTGCCACAGCTGCCTGGGGCTGGGGCTCTGCTTCCCAAGCAGGGATGGATGCACCGGTCCCCCCTCCCCATATATCCTGCAGGAAGGGGTGGCCACTTGCTGGATTCTGACCCTGCTGGAGCAGTGGGATCAGGGGGTTGGTGCTCAGCTCCTGAGTGATAATCCACCCTGTGCCAGGGCTGCTCGAAGCTGGGGTTCTGCTCCCCAGGCTTGGTCCCTGCTCCTCATGCATGCCATGGGGAGGGGGTGGCCCTGTCACTGGTGACAGCGGCCCTTTGGGAAAGGGGTTCTTTGTCCCCACGCAGCAGTTGGCTCAGGATTCTCACACTGGTGCAGGTGGCAGCTGGGAGCACCCACGCGGGCGCTGGCTCTAAATCCCTTTGGCTGAGCCTCCTGCCTCAGTTTCCCCACCTGCCTGCGGCCACCACGGAGACCCCAGCTCAGTGCTTGCTTTTGGAGGTTGCGGCACCTACGATGCACGAACTGCTCCGTTTGGGATGGGCTCAGGCAGCAGCTTTGCCAGAGCTGGCATCGCTCCGATGCCATGCGTCAGTGCCGTGGCAGTGCCCCCTCCCCTCCGTGGGTCACCGGCGAGGAAGCAGCGAGGTTTCGGCGCTGGCGGCGCAGCTCTGCGGCGATGGTTCCCAGGGCTGATGGCCCACAGCTGGCTGCCTGTCAAAACCATCTGCGGCTGCTGGATCTCTTCCAGCTCTCACGGGCAGAGCTGGCGGAGATCCCCTCGTGGGACCCCCGCCGCGGAGTCGGAGGAGAAGCCATCTCAAGGGTGATGAAGGTGCAGGACCCTGCATTTCAGGAACAGATTTGCAATTAGACAAATCCCCAGCCGGGTGGTGGAAGCCCCGGTGACTCATCTGCTCTGGCTTACAGCGATCCCCTTTCTAAGACGATCATTTACATATGGTGGAATTTAAACCTCATCCGCCTTCGAGTGCCAGCGAAGCTCTTGCGCCAGCTCGGGTCCTCGCCAGGGGTCCTGACCTGCTGACCCTGTTGGGTGTCATCTTGGGGTGGTCTGGGAGCACACAGGAAGAGACAACCCGAAGTGGGGACTCACTGGATGCCATAGAATCATAGAATGTCCTGAGTTGGAAGAGACTCACAAGGATCACCAAGTGCAGCTCCTGTCCCTGCACAGGACATCCCCAACACTCACACCGTGTGTCTGAGGGCGTTGGCCAAATGCTTCTGGAACATTGTCAGGCTTGGTACCAGGACTGCTTCCATGGGGAGCCCCAAGGGTTTGCAGTGCTTCACCATTGGGCAGAGCTTTGCTGCTCTGGCCGTGGTTTCCCCAGGTCTGAGCCGTGTGGCTCCAGCTTGGCCACCCACACAGGGCCTTCCCGGCCGGCAGCGAGCGAGCCGAGCCCTGGGTGTTGCTCCCCAGACTGAGCTTTCTCAACACTGCCTGACTCCAGTGAATTAATATTTGCCCAAGGTCTGGTGCGATAGGGAGCGTGTGTCAAGGGCATGCAGCGGCGCGCACGCTGCCGGGCTGCCTCCCACCTGCAGCTCTTGGCTTGGTGGGGAGCAGCAGCTCCCCATCCCCTCGGACCTCGGCAGCCCGTGCCACGCGTCGGCGTTCCAGCACTGAGCTGGTTTTTGGTTTAGCTGGAGCCTGGGAAGTTGCTGCCCTGCAGGTCCCGCTGAAACCAGCACTGGAAATGCAGTTGCAGCAGGATTCGCTTCCTCTACGGAAATCATAGATTCATAGGATGGTTTGGGTTGGAAGGGACCTTAAAGATCATCCAGTTCCACCCCTTGCCATGGGCAGGGACACCTCCCACTAGACCAGGCTGCTCAAGACCACATCCAACCTGGCCTTGAACACTTCCAGGGATAGGGAAAAACAGCGCAGCCGTCCTGGGAGCCAGCATCAGTCTGGGCTTGCTGCACCAGGATGGTGTCTGGACATGGATCCACAGGGAGCATCCTGGTGGCTGGACAGGCTGGATGTGGTGGAGAGGGCGGCTGACAGCACATGGACAATGGGGGGTCAAGGAGGTTAAACGGTGACTAATTCGCCCATTCAATGTCCCCCTTCATGGTGACGCGGTGACACCGGCCCGTGTCCCCCTGGGTCACCCGTCCAGCTGCTCCCACCAGGCTGGTGGCACGGGGGCTCTGTAGGACCCCCGTCCCACCACGGGGCTTGGTTTGGGACAGGGTTCTGGGTGCCCTTGCTCGTCCCTGTTGTCTACTTTGTGTTTGGTGTGGTAGCTCCCATGGGACCACGGCCGGGATGTGGCTGCAGCATCGTTTGGGGTTGTGGGTGCTGGTGGAAGACCTGGTGGTCTTGGGGTACCCTTTAGGATGGTGGATTGGGACAAGGAAAGGGCTTGTGCTCGTGCCACAGGAGCACCCATGGATCTGCCACCCAATTAGGTCCTCAGCCCCCAGCCCAAGGATGGGGAGAGGCACCCGCGGAGGGGCCGTGTCCCGATCCGGGCAGTGCTGACCCGCAGAGGGGACAATGCCGGGAACCAGTGGGAACAATAGTGCTGACGGGAAGCGTGGCAGCGAGGGCCCAGAGCTCTCCGGCTGCCCCCGCGGAAGCGGCCCCACCGCCCCGGGCAGCCCTGGCCACGCTCAGGCTGCAGGAATCCTGCCCGGCCGGTCAGTGGACTCGGCAGCCAGAGCCAGCCCTGTCCTGTCCTGCTGCCGCCAGCACCGTCCTGCTGCAGGGCGAGGTGGGGGGGGGCTGTCCTTGGGGATTTTGGGAAGGGGGTGCACACCCCTGCCCCCCCCCAACAGCCCCTTCTCAAGGGTTTTGGGAAGGCCGATAAGGGATTAGGGATGGGGGGATTTGGGGGAGGGGGTGCACACCCCTATCCCCCTCAACCACCCCTTCCTGAGGAGGAGCTGGGCTTTGGGGGGCTCAAAGAGGATTTTGAGGATGGGGTGCACGTCTCTGCCTCCCCCAGCCACCCCTTGGGAAGGGCTTTGCCATGGGATTAGGGATGGGGGCATTTTGGGGAGGGGATGCACTCTCCTGCCCCCCTCAATCGCCTCTTCCCAAGGGCTTTGGGGGTGCTCACAGGGCATTAGGGGTGGGGGGATTTGGGGGATGGTGGTGCATCTCCCTGCCCCCCAACCACCCCTTTCCAAGGAAGAGCTGGGCTTTGGGGGGGGCTGGCAGGAGATTAGGGGTGGGGACACTGAGAGGTGACCCGTCCCTAAGCCGAGCGCTTATCTACAGCTGGATCTGTGCCGCGGCAGAACTCTCCCTTTGCCCTTCCTTGGGAGGGATCAACCCCAGCAAACCCAATACCCCCAAACCCTGAGGGGGGGTCTGTGCTGGAGAAGGGGGTGCGCAGCCTCAGACACCCCCAACCCTGACTCAACCACCACCTTACGGGAAACCACATCACCCAAAACCGCTTCATTTTGGGGCTCCTTGCCCCTTATTTTAAAAAAATACTTATTTTTTTTATGAATTAGTGTTTTTCCCCCCCAAAAAAAAAAAACCCATGACTGCAGGTCTTGGATTCAGAGGGGGGGCTGTGTGTGCCACCAGGGAGGAGGATGAGAAACACCGCCCGCGTGTTTATTCTTCATTAAATAACTCGTTAGCGTGCGCGGTCGCTCCCCCTGCCCGGCATCGCCCCTCGGTTGTCACTGGGACAAAGGGACGCGTCCCTGGGGGCTGCTCAGTGGAAGGAAGGAAGAAAAGAAAGAGAGAAGGACATCCCCCCACCCCAACCACGCTATCCCGGGCTGGAATCAATCCAAGAGGATGTTTTCCATGTTACCTGCCAAGGGCACCTCACTGGGGTGGGCTCTCCCCTGCCTTTATTGGGTTTATTTTTCCCTAAATACAGAAATTCAGGCATTTCCAGCCCCTCTGGAGGGGTCACCAGCACCCACCCCCCCCGCCCTATCCCGCTGCAGTGGCTCTTGGGGGTCTCTTCCACCCCCCCAGCTCACGGCATGCACGTCCCAGCCTGGTTTGGAAGAGAAAGGAGGAAAGCCGGGAGCGTCGAGACTTCCTGGCAATGGAAAAAAAACACTTGAAAATTAATCCCCGAGGCCTGAAAACCCGGAACCAAGTGGTGGAGGTGTTGTTTTTAACTCAGACGCGGGATGCCTGGACACAGGCTCCTCTGCAGCCCCCCTGGCTCTGGTTTGGGGGGGGTCCCTGTGAGGCCTGGCAGGGCTTTTCCAAGAGAAGGACGTGAGCGGACATGAGCTCGACGTGAGCCGGCAAAGTGCACTCAGAGCCCAGAAACCACCCGTGTCCTGGGCTGCACCCAGGGACCAGAGGGAAGGGAGGGGATTCTGCCCCTCTGCTCTGCTCTGGTGAGACCCCACCTGGAGCCCTGTGTCCATGGAGTCCTGAGCACAGGAAGGACAGGGAGCTGTTGGAGTGAGTCCAGAGGAGGCCACGAAGATGATCCAAGGGCTGGAGTGTCTTCCGTATGAGGACAGGCTGAGAGTTGGGGTTGTTCAGCCTGGAGAAGAGAAGGCTGTGGGGAGATCTTAGAGCAGCCTCCCAGTACTGAAAGGGGCTCCAGGGAAGCTGGGGAGGGGCTCTTGATCAGGGAGTGCAGGGATAGGATGAGGGGGGAGGGTTTACAGGTGAAAGAGGGGAGATTGAGATGAGATCTTGGGGAGAAATGTTTTGCTGTGAGGGTGGGGAGGCCCTGGCCCAGGTTGCCCAGAGCAGTGGTGGCTGCCCCATCCCTGGAGGTGTTCAAGGCCAGGTTGGATGGGGCTTGGAGCCCCCTGATCCAGTGGGAGGTGTCCCTGCCCATGGCAGGGGGGTGGAACTGGATGGGCTTTGAGGTCTTTTCCATTCCATGATTCTATGACATTCTTGACTCCTGCATAAAACCGGGCTGCGCTCCCAGAGCTTCGTTAAATGGTCCCTCCCTGCTTTAATTACCCGCAGCTCTGGGGGCGTTGGCAGGGGAGTGGGGGGCTGCTCGGGAGGGGGCTGTTATCTCAACCCCCCGGCACGCACCGCTCCCGTGCCGAGGGCTCCCTCCTGCATTCCTGGCATTGCCGAGGTGGCCGCCTCTCCACCAGCCCTTTGAAAGCCAACGGGGTTGAGATTTTTTCCCCCGTAATCTGGTTTGAAACATTAATCCAGTCATCCACACCAAACGCCGGGCCGGCATCCTGCCGGGGCGCTGGGGTGCGGGGTCAGCACCGCCTGCCCGCCGCCTTCCTAATTCCTCCTCCACTTAATTATATATCTGCTGGCAACGGCCATCTGGCACCGTGTCCTCAGCCGGTGGCAAGGACACAAGGCTGGGGTTCCATCAGTGGCGAGGCAGGTTGGGCACCGTGGTGCTGAGCCGGCCGTGCTGGTGGTGCTGAGGCTGGGGGTGCTGCTGGGCATTTGCTCTGGGTGAGCAAGGAGTGTGTGGGGGTGGATCTCAAGCACAGAAGGATCTTGGGGGACATCTCCCATGGGAGAGCGCAGAGCTGGATGCAAAGCACAGAAGGATCTTGGGGGACATCTCCCATGGGTGAGCAAGGGCTGGATCCCAAGCACAGAAGGATCTTGGGGGACATCTCCCATGGGTGAGCAAGGGCTGGATCCCAAGCACAGAAGGATCTTGGGGGACATCTCCCATGGGTGAGCAAGGGCTGGATCCCAAGCACAGAAGGATCTTGGGGGACATCTCCCATGGGTGAATGCAGGGCATGTGGGACTGGATCCCAAGCACAGAAGGATCTTGGGGGACATCTCCCATGGGTGAACATGGAGTACAAGGCACTGGATTCCCAAGGAATGGGCATCTCCCATTCCCCCCAGCCAGGCTGGAGTCGGCTGTGCCAAGGCATGTCCTGTTGCCACGGAGACCCATCATAGAACCATAAAATCATTAAGGTTGAAAAGAACTCCAAGATCATCCAGTCCAACTGACCACCCAGCACCACCATCCCTACTAAAATCTGTCCTGAAGGGCCACAGCTACAGGGTTTTTGAACCCCTCCAGGGATGGAGACTCCACCACTGCCCTGGGCAGCCTCTGCCAGGGCTTCACCACTCTCAGTGAAGGAATTTTTCCCAATCTCCAACCTAAACTTCCGCTGGTGCAACTTGAAGGCATTTCATCTTGTCCTATCGCTTCTTCCTTGGGAGAAGAGACCCAACACCCTCCTCACTCCAACCTCCTTTCAGGCAGTTGTGGAGAGCAATGAGGTCTCTCCTCAGGCACTCCAGACTAAACAGCACCAGGTCCCTCAGCCTCGCCTTGTTCTCCAGCCCCTTCCCCAGCCTCGTTGCCCTCCTCTGGCTGCGGCACGGCCGGGCGGGCTCCTTGGTAAGAGGATATTCTCGGGGCAGCTGCGTTACAGATTAAGTCGTTTCCACCTCCCTGACCCTCCCTAATTACGAAATGTGAATCTATTGACTCAGCGGCGGTGGGGTGGCCTCACCCCCTCCCCGCCGCGCCTCGCTCGCTGCCCGGCGGCCGCCGTTACCTTTGCACCCAACCTTACCACCTCCTCTTCCCTGAGGAGGAACCTTGCTTTGTGCCGAGCAGAATTGGTGCCCAAACACCGTGAGCAGGACATCAGCACCATCTGGGGCTCAGCACCTGCTGATTTCGGTCCAGCCCTGCGCCGAGCCCGGCTGCGTGCTTCGGTTTCGCACGCTGCTGAAACGAGAACATGTTTCTGTTCCTCAAATGTTATTTTGAGACTCAATAGTGAAGCTTTCATATGATGTCCACGCTTGTGGTGTTGGAGGGCTGCACAGCTCCTCTGATGTGGCCCTGCAGATGGCCAACGAGGTGTCCCGGCAAACCTGGGATGCTGTCAAGGTAAATGGATTGACATTCCCCAATGCTTGGGGAATTGCAGCTGGAAAGGTAGAAAAAGGCCCTGGGGGTGCTGGTTAACAGCAGCTGAACATGAGCCAGCAGTGGCCCAGGTGGCCAAGAAGGCCACCAGCATCCTGGCTTGGATCAGCCATGGGGTGGCCAGCAGGGGATTGTCCACACCTTGAGGCTGCACCTTGAATCCTGGGTTCAATTTTGGGCCTCTTACTCCAAGGACATTGAGGGGCTGGAGTGCATCTGGAGAAGGGAACAGAGCTGAGAAGGAGCTGGAGCCCAGGGGTTCTGGGAGCAGCTGAAGGACCTGGAACTGTTTAGCCTGGAAAAGAGGAGGCTGAGGGGAGACCTCATCACCTTCTGCAGCTCTTGGAAAGGAGTTTGGAGTGAGGTGGGTGCTGGGCTCTTCTCTCAAGTGACAAGTGATGGGATGAGAGGAAATGGACTCAAGTTGAACCAGGGGAGGTTTACATTGGATATCAGGAAAAAATCCTTTACTGACAGAGTGGTGAAGCCCTGGCAGAGGCTGCCCAGGGCAGTGGTGGAGTCTCCATCCTTGGAGGAGTTCAAAAAATGTGGAGACTTGGTACTTCCAGACGTGGTTTAGCAGGCACCGTGGGGTTGGGCTGGATGAGCTTAGAGCTCTTTTCCAGCCTTAATGGATCCATGATTATTTGAGGTCCTGCGAGGGGCTGCTGAGGTTGCTCATCTCTGCCCTCTTCCATATCTCTGCCTGTGCCCAGGGGGCAAGAGGAGGCAGGGGCAGCTCGGGGGATGCCGTTAGCTGACGCGCTGCCCGCCGCGGCGCAGGCAGGGCGCGTCCTGGCCATGGTGGGGCACGTCCTCTCCTTGTGGCACTGCTGGCCAAGCTCCATGGGAAGCTGCCCTTGCGCCAGGAGGTTCTGCTGGTGTTGGCAGAGCCGGGTGAGGGTCCGGGTGGGCTCCAGGGGCCTAGAGGAGCCCCTCTCCACGCTTTGGGGTAGCGATGGCAGCAACCAAACGTGGCAGAGCTGTCGAAATCCCGTCAGTAACCACCAGCGGTGGCTTGCGAAACGTCTTTTGCCCGGCAGCCACGGCTGGGTGTGCCGGCAGGGCCTCGAGGGCATCAGGGGCTCCCTCTGCTCCCTGACCCTGGTGACCCCTGTGGCTTCATCCCTGGCTGAGAGTGGCCACAGCCAGCAGAGTTTGGCTTGCGACCACCAGGACTGGTGGTGGGGTGGCTGCTAATCCCCACAGCCCAGCCGGCGCACACTTTCCTCAGCTGACAGTTAATTTTCTTTCATCCTCTTAAATGTGTCCATTCCCCTCGGGACTGAGGGGCCAGGGCTGGGGGGGGTGGTGGTGGTGGCAGAAAATGAACCAGTGTGTTTGTTCCTTCCCAAAAGCAGCCACAGCTCCCACTTGGAATATGGGCAGAGAGGCAGAAAATGAACCAGGATGTTTGTTCCTTCCCAAATGCAGCTGCAACTCCCATTTGGAACCTGGAGACAGTGGCAGTGAATGAACCAGTGCGTTCATCCCTTCCTAAAAGCAGCTGCAGCTCCCACTTGGAGAGCAGCTTTATTTAAGAGCTGGCTTTATGAAACTTGAATGAGGTGATGTTTTCGTAAGCAGTGGTCGATGGTGAGAGCTCTGCAGGTTCACAGGCTGCTCGTGAGCCCCTTGTGCTGCATCAGGGTGGCTCCGTGTTCGGTGCTGGCTGGTTGTGCCCACACCCACCTCAATTCCAAACCCTGGGTCCCAGGGACAATGCAGGGGTTGAGGCAAGCACTGCTGGCTCTCCTGGAGATGGGAAAAACCCTTCCAGCACCAAGACCTGGCCCCATGCTGCCAGCACTTCTGGTTTTCCACATTTCCCTTTCTCCCTCTACTTCTGGTTTTCCATGTTTCACATTCTTCTGAGCAGGAGAGTGATGGTTTTCCTTCTGAGCAGGAGGGCAATGGTTTTCCAGCCCCCTCTCCCCTCCTGCAGCACTTCTCTCTGGGTTTGTATTTCATCCCTTGGCTGAGCATGGCCTGGGATCACAGGAGCCACCGTGGTGCTGGTGCTGCCTCACGGGCTGGGGCTCCCCACGGTGCCAGGATGCAGCGTCTCTGCCTCGGTCCCGGAGGCTGCAGCCTCTCCCCAGATCCTGCGGCGCAGGCAGGGCTGTCACCCCATAGTGGGGTCAATGGGGCGCTGAGGGGTTTGGGGTTCACCCTGGGGGCTCAGCACCCTGCAGGATCGCACCGTGGCAGTGAGCGCCGGGGAAGCCCTTTCTCCACGTGCGGCTTTTGGAGCCGCTTGAGGAAACGGAGGAGGCAGGATTGGCGCTGGCCCAACATCCCTCTGCAGCTCAGGAGCAGCCCACGTGTCTCTGCCCCAAAAAACCCACAGTGGTGGCCGCTGTGCCACATCCCACCCCTGCCCTGTAGGAGGGCACTGCTTTGCTTCCCACCTACTCCCCTTTGCGCTCCCCCTCCACACCAAACCCCTCACCGTGGGGCTGGGGCAGGAGAAGGGCTCTGAGGGGTCTTGTCTGGTTGGTGACGGCATCTCCTACCCCTTCCCCGGGGGTTTGCCGGGTGCCGGACGAGCCTTACGAGGTTTCCAGGGGAACTGGGGGTTTATGGCTTTCCCACAGGGCCCTGCCCCTCTTATCGGCCCCATTGATCCCTTTGATCAGCGCCGGCGGGTGAGCTCAGCCCCACGGATCCGGATCCTTCTGGGGGTGCTGGGAGGAGGGGGGGTCGCAACCCCTCGCTCACATGGGGGTGCTGGGGGGAGGAGGATCACACCCCTCGCTCAGATGGGGGTGCTGGGAGGAGGGGGGGTCCTTGCTCACATGGGGGTGCTGGGGGGAGGAGTATCACACCCCTCGCTCAGATGGGGGTGCTGGGAGGAGGAGGGTCAC
The DNA here is from genome assembly GCA_033558185.1 of Dromococcyx pavoninus. Lineage (NCBI taxonomy): Eukaryota > Metazoa > Chordata > Aves > Cuculiformes > Neomorphidae > Dromococcyx > Dromococcyx pavoninus. The sequence goes on along the minus strand of JAUMJL010002239.1, from coordinate 10,840 downwards.
ACCCCTTGCTCACATGGGGGTGCTGGGAGGAGGGGGATTGCACCCCTCGCTCAGATGGGGGTGCTGGGAGGAGGAGGGTCACACCCCTTGCTCACATGGGGGTGCTGGGAGGAGGGGGGTTGCACCCCTCGCTCAGATGGGGGTGCTGGGAGGAGGAGGGTCACACCCCTTGCTCACATGGGGGTGCTGGGAGGAGGGGGATTGCACCCCTCGCTCAGATGGGGGTGCTGGGAGGAGGAGGGTCACACCCCTTGCTCACATGGGGGTGCTGGGAGGAGGGGGGTTGCACCCCCTCGCTCAGATGGGGGTGCTGGGAGGAGGGGGGTCGCACCCCTTGCTCACAGCAGGGATGATGGCCACCCACCTACGGGTCCCACTGCCACTTGGTGCCGTGCCAACCGTGCCCACGGGATGAGCGGCTGTGCCGGTGACCCGGTTAACGTGCCGCTGTGCCACCGTGTGGTTGGCATCCCCCTCGGTGCGTGCCTGCTGAGTTACGTGGTGGTATTTATAGCCCATTCCCGGCTCCGCTGCCAGTTGTTCCGAGTTGTCACTGAGGAAAGCAGGAACTGCTCAGCACCGAGGGATCAGGGTGAGAGCGTGGGCGTCCATCCCCGCGGCGTCTGGGCGGCACCTGCCCCGTGCACCCCTCTTTAGGGGGGGGGGTTGGAAATACCCACCAGGCATCGCCTACGGGCAGAAACCACCCTGAGCTTCGGCTGTCGGCATCGGGGAGAGGCCGAGCCGGCGTGGCGCGCCTGCCTGCGTGCCGGCGCGCTCAGGGCAGCAGATCCTGCTGCCATAAATCAGGCAGGAATGTGCCACGCTGTCTGCCGTGGGGTGGGGTGGGGTCCTGACAAAAGCTGCCCCTGCAGAACCGGGTGCTCGAGGTGCGGCCGTGCCGGAAGCTTTGCTCGGGTTTGCCTCAGAAAGACACGTCCCTGCTGGGTGGCACCGTGTGGCATCGTGCTGGGTTTGGTCTGGAAGATGTGCTGTGGGCAGCGTGGAAACCCGAGACGGAGATGTTCTTGCGTGGGGAGAGACTTTCAGCCCCTCGGCTGCTGCCCGGTGGGCACAAAGCCTTGCTGGGGCAGCCCCGGCCTCAAAGCTGGCCTCACTGGGCAGATTTGCTGCCTTCCAGAGTCGAGCAGCCAGCAGAGTGCCACGGCCAGGAGGATGCCCTGCAACCAGGTCCAGCCTCCTCACCTCCTCACAGCCCTCGTTTGCCAGGGCTGTACCCCCTTTGGGTACTCTGGGGTGGGCATCAGCGTGCACTGTGGCCCAGGAGCTCATACAGTGGCACAGGAGCTTGCACGGTGGCATGGGAGCACACATCGTGGCACTGGAGCTCACACCATGGCACTGGAGCTCACACCGTGGCACAGGACCTCACACTGTGGCACAGGAGCTTGCACAGTGGCACAGGAGCTCGTGGCATGGCATGGGAGCTCACACCATGGCACAGGAGCTTGCACAGTGGCACAGGAGCTCACACCATGGCACAGGAGCTCGTGCAATGACACGGGAGCTCACACCATGGCACTGGAGCTCACACAGTGGCACAGGAGCTCACACCATGGCACAGGAGCTTGCACAGTGGCACAGGAGCTCACACCATGTGGCACAGGAGCTCACACCATGGCACAGGAGCTTGCACAGTGGCACTGGAGCTCACACAGTGGCACAGGAGCTCGTGCAATGACACGGGAGCTCACACCATGGCACTGGAGCTCACACAGTGGCACAGGAGCTCACACACCATGGCACAGGAGCTTGCACAGTGGCACAGGAGCTCACACCATGGCACAGGAGCTTGCACAGTGGCACTGGAGCTCACACCATGGCACAGGAGCTCACACAGTGGCACAGGAGCTCACACCATGGCACAGGAGCTCACACCGTGGCATGGGAGCTCACACTGTGGCACAGGAGCTCACACCATGGCACAGGAGCTTGCACAGTGGCACAGGAGCTCACACCATGGCACAGGAGCTCGTGCAATGACACGGGAGCTCACACCATGGCACTGGAGCTCACACAGTGGCACAGGGAGCTCACACCATGGCACAGGAGCTTGCACAGTGGCACAGGAGCTCGTGCCATGGCATGGGAGCTCACACCATGGCACAGGAGCTCACACAGTGGCACTGGAGCTCACACCGTGGCACAGGAGCTTGCACAGTGGCACTGGAGCTCACACCATGGCACTGGAGCTTGCACAGTGGCACTGGAGCTCACACCGTGGCACAGGAGCTTGCACAGTGGCACTGGAGCTCACACCATGGCACTGGAGCTCACACAGTGGCACTGGAGCTCACACAGTGGCACAGGAGCTCGTGCCATGGCATGGGAGCTCACACCGTGGCACAGGAGCTCACACCATGGCATAGGAGCTCACACCATGGCACAGGAGCTCACACTGTGGCACAGGAGCTCACACCATGGCACAGAAGCTTGCACAGTGGCACAGGAGCTCGTGCCATGGCATGGGAGCTCACACCATGGCACACAATCTCGCCAGCTCCCGGCGCTGGCTCCCTCCAGCACTGCAGGATCACACCTAAGTGTCACTCCACTCTGTGCTGAGCACGTGGTGGATGCTAAAAATAATGAGGATCGGCATTCCCGGGAGGATCTGGGAGCCAATTTTGGCACTTGCAGCCTGGGCAAGGTGTGCAGCAGCGCTGCAAACCAGGGCTGAGCTCTGAGCAGGGCAGGCAGGGGATGGCATCACCGTTCCGGGGCTCCCGCCAGGGTGTGGGCGCAGGTCAGCCCCGATCCCTAGGGATCCTCGGGACCCTGTGGCTTAGCACAGGGACCCCCCCAAAGCCCTTTGGCATGCTGCCAACTGAACGGCACGAGCCCCAGGGCTGTTGCTTCGGGAGGCTCGGGGTTCTCTGGGTGGTGGGGGGGCAGCACGGGGCCCCGGCACCAGGGTTTCTGAGTATTGTTTTCCTCTCTTTACGCAGCTGTACGAGCTGGACGGCGACCCCAGGAGGAAGGAGTTCCTGGATGACCTCTTCAGCTTCATGCAGAAGCGAGGTGAGCCCCCACCCCCCCCACCCCCCCCCCCGTTGTATACCCACCCCTCCCGGGGCTGGGGGCTCATTTCCTCACCCCCCTCTTACAGCCCTGAGGTCATCGCTCCGGCTGAGCCTCTGGTTAATTTTTAACCTCTTTGCACAGTGAGGTCAAACTGCTGGGCTGGATCCGGCCCCCGAGGCCCCCCCCCCTCACCCAACCCCACTCCCTGCTCCCATCACATCCGGGACCTCCAACCCCTTCCCACAGGATCTGGGGGGGTTTGCCCCTGATTTTGCCTCCTCCAGCTGTCCTTTCCCTGGGTTATTGCAGAGAGCAAAGCCCCTCGCTGCCTTCCCCCTCTACCAGGGCTGGAAATGGGTGGGCGCCGGGGTGGGGGGGCCTGAGGGGGTGGAAAGTGAAGCGTTTGTCTCATTGAGGGCCTGATTCCTGCGTGGAAAACAGAGCTGGAAATGCTGACACATCGCTGCCTTCAGCCTTTTGTCAAGCTGGCGGGGGTGAGGGGGAAGCACGTGTGCGTGAGGGGGCTGGGAGCTGCTGCCCCCGTGCTGGCTGCAGCCCACCAGGGTCCCCCCGAACCCCTTCACCCACCACAGAGACCCCAGGAGGGAGGAGATGCTGCAGATCCTTCCCCATCATATGGGTTGGACACCCCCCCCCCCCTCCGCGATGCACGTGTGGGACCCCCGCGGCCGGGAAGCGTCGCTGCCGTTATAAATAACTCTTGTTGCTGACCTCAGCCTGAGAACCCACGCTCGGCCCCTTTTTTGGGAGCTGAGGCTGAAAACAGCGAGTTTCTGTTTCCTTTGTGCATGGGGTGGTGCTCAGAGAGGCAGCAGCAACTCAGACCCCCTCTATCTCTCCCCCTGCTCCCCAGGGACTCCTGTCAACCGGATCCCCATCATGGCCAAGCAGGTGCTGGACCTGTACATGCTCTACACGCTGGTGACGGAGAAGGGTGGTCTGGTGGAGGTGATCAACAAGAAGCTGTGGCGGGAGATCACCAAGGGGCTCAACCTGCCCACCTCCATCACCAGTGCTGCCTTCACCCTGCGCACCCAGTGAGCGGCGGGGGCTCGGCGCCGCGTGGGGAGGGGGGTCTGGACCAGGCAGTGATGCCCACGGTCCCTCTGCCCTTTGCAGAGGAGCTGGGGGGACACTGGTTGAGGGATGGAGGAGAGGGAAAGGGTGGCACATGGACAGGGGGTGCCCACTCACCACATCCCCTCAACATATTGGAGAGAAAGGATGCCATCCCGAGGGACCTGTGGAGGTGGGACTGTGTGAACCTCACGAAGTTCAACCAGGCCAAGTGCAAGGTCCTGCACCTGGGTCAGGGCAATGCCAAGCACAAACACAGGCTGGGCAGAGAATGCATTGGAACAGCCCTGAGGAGAAGGGGTGCTGGGGGATGAGAAGCTCAACGTGAGCTGACAAAGTACGCTCGTACCCAGAAACCACCCATGTCCTGGGCTGCACCCAGAGCAGAGGGACCAGAGGGGAGGGAGAGGATTCTGCTCCTCTGCTCTGCTCTGGTGAGACCCCACCTGGAGCCCTGTGTCCAGTTCTGGAGTCCTGAGCACAGGAAGGACCTGGAGCTGTTGGAGTGAATCCAGAGGAGGCCACGGAGATGATCCAAGGGCTGGAGAACCTCCTGTACGAGGACAGGCTGAGAGAGTTGGGGTTGTTCAGCCTGGAGAAGAGAAGGCTCTGGGGAGAGCTTAGAGCAGCCTCCCAGGACTGAAAGGGGCTCCAGGAAAGCTGGGGAGGGGCTCTTGATCAGGGAGTGCAGGGATGGAATGAGGAGGAATGGTTTTGAGCTGCAAGAGGGGAGATTGAGATGAGATCTTGGGAAGAAATGTTTTGCTGTGAGGGTGGGGAGGCCCTGGCCCAGGTTTCCCAGAGCAGTGGTGGCTGCCCCATCCCTGGAGGTGTTCAAGGCCAGGTTGGATGGGGCTTTGAGCCCCTGATCCAGTGGGAGGTGTCCCTGCCCATGGCAGGGGGTTGGAACTGGATGGGCTTTACGGTCCCTTCCAACCCAAACCATTCCATGATCCTCTTGCCATCCCCATCCTTTTCTACCCCAGGTACATGAAGTACCTGTACCCCTACGAATGTGAGAAGCGAGGGCTGAGCAACCCCAACGAGCTGCAGGCGGCCATCGACAGCAACCGGCGGGAGGGCCGGCGGCAGGGCTTTGGCAGCTCCCTCTTCACCTACTCGCCGGGTGGCACCCACGGCCTCCTCTCCTCCCCGAAGCTGCCCGTACCGGCGCTGGGGCTGGCGTCTGCCACCAACGGCGGCTCCATCGCTCCCGTCCAGAAGATCAAGAAAGGTAACGGCTGCCACAGGGTCCGGGCTGCCTCCTGATGCTGGGGATGCAGCCACGGAACAGAAAGAGTTGGGATCTCTCCAGCATCTTGATTGGATCTGGTTGGGGTCTCACTGGGATCTGGCCGGGGTTTCACCAGTTTCTCATCAGGATCTGGCTGGGGTCTCGCTAGGATCTGGCCAAGGTCTCTCTGGCATCTGACCAGGATCTTACCAGTGTCTCATCAGGATCTGGCCAGGGTCTTGCTGGGGTCTGGCTGGAGTCTCAGTGGGATCCGGCCAGGGTCTCACCAGGGTCTCACCGGGATCTGGTTGAGCACTGTGGGCTGGGAGAGGGGGGCGGTGATGCTTCTGTCCCCTCCCCGGTCTGTGGGCTCCAGGGTTCTTTTGGAGACCCTCTCTCCGGTCGCTCAGCTCTGGCCCTTGGAGGTTGGGCAGCTCCAGGTGTGGATGGAGGCATGGAGCGACCCCGAGCTGGCGTGTTGGGGTTTGGGACACCGCAGGGTGGTGGCACCTCCCTGTCCCCGTCCCCTGTGTCCCTTACTGACCGCTCTGCCCCTGCAGAAGAAGACTCCCCCATCCCCATCTCCGTGCCCAGCCGCCTCCCCGTCTCGCTAGCCGGTCACCCCGTGGTGGCAGCCCAAGCGGCCGCGGTGCAGGTGGCAGCGGCCGCCCAAGCCGCGGCGCTGGAGCAGCTGCGGGAGAAGCTGGAGTCAGGAGAACCTCCGGAGAAGAAGATGGCCCTGGTGACGGATGAGCAGCAGCGGCTGATGCAGCGGGCGCTGCAGCAGAACCTCCTGGCCATGACGGCCCAGCTGCCCATGAGCATCCGCATCAACAGCCAGGGCACCCGCTCGCCAGGTCAGTGCTGGACGCCCACCCCGGCGGGGCCGCCGCGGCCGCTGCTCCCGGTGGGCTCCCGTAACGCGGCTCTTCCCCGGCAGAGAACCGCCAGGACTCGGCCGCCGGCCTGGGCCCCAACGGCACCAACAGCATCAGCATGTCGGTTGAGATCAACGGCATCGTGTACGCAGGTGAGGGGCTCCCACCGTGCCGCCGTCGGGCCGGGAGCTGCCGTCGGCCTTCGTTTCGGCCGCCCCCCCGGCTCAGCATCCCCCTCTCTCCCCAGGTGTGCTCTTCGCCCAGACGCCCGGCCCTTCATCCTCCTCTTCGTCCTCCTCCTCCTCGCTCCCCTCCTCTGCCTACAGCAAAGGCAATGGCGGCGGCGGCCGGAGCAGCGGCGGTGGCAGCGGGGTTGGGAGCGGCGGCGGCGGCAGCAATGTCCCCACCGCGGCCACGGCCGGCCTGGCCGTGCCACCCAGCTCTACCTCCAACAACGCTTCGCCTTAACGCCCCGGCCCTCGCCAGCGCCCGCCGGGGCACAGGGGGATGGGGTCTCACCGGGGTCTGACCGGAGTCTCACTGGGGTCTGGCCAGGGTCTCAGCGGGGTCCAACCATGATCTCACCAGGGTCTGGCCAGGGTTTCAACGGGTTCTTACAGGGATCTAGCCAGGTTCTTACTGGGATTCGGCCAGGGTTTCACTGGGATATAGCCTGGGTCTCACCAGGATCTGGCCGGGGTCTTTCTTGGATCTCACTGTGGTCTCACGGGGTCTGGTCAGGGTCTGGCCGGGGTCTCACCAGGATCTGGCTGGAGTCTCACTGGGATCTGGCCAGGGTCTCACCAGGATCTCGTTGGGGTCTCACTGGGATCTGGCCAGGATCTCACTGGCATCTGGCTGGGGGCTCGCTGGGATCTGGCCAGGATCTCACTGACATCTGGCTGGAGTCTTACTGAGATCTTGCCAGGGTCTGGTTGGGCTCTCACTGAGACCTGGCCAGGATCTCACTGGGATCTGACCGGGATGTCACTGGAATCTGGCCAGGGTCTCACCAAGGGTCTCACTGGGATCTGGCCAGGGTCCCTCCAGGATCTCACTGGGATCTGGCCGGGGTCTGGCCTTGTTCTCGTGTTGTCGGGTTTTCCTTTCCGAGGAGAAAAGCTTTACCCGGGGGTTTTGCCGGAGCCGCCGGCTGTCCGGCCGCGCGGGCCGGGACCGTTCTTACCTCACTCACACCACACTTTGCACTGTACGTTGTTTATTATTATTATTATTATTATTGTTATTATTTTTGAACTCGTGTTACCTCCAGACAGACGCGCGGCCGCCTGCCGACGCGAGCTTTAGCGAAACCCCCGGCGCTCTCTAAAGCAGCAAAAGAGACAAAACAAAATATCTGGGAATCGGGAGATATTTTATCCCTTTAGATCTTTTTTTTCCCCCTCCCTCCTTTTCTTTCGAGAACTGCGCTCACTCGGTGGGATTTTCAGAGGTTCTTGCTTGATTGTTTCGTTGTAAATAGCTTCTATTTTATTCTCTAAAGAAGAGAAAAGAATCAAAACTTTAACCTGCAGAGGATATATTTTGGTCTTCATCAGGGAATCGGGGGCTTGGAAACCTCCTCTCTCCTCGTTGGCGGTGGCCGCGTCCAGCTCCGCTCCGTCCCCCGACACCCTGGGGGGGTCTCACCCTGGCTGGGCTGCACCCACATTTTTATCTCCCCCCCAAGATTACTATTACTCCTGTGACATCAATAATATCAGTAACATCAATATTAATAGTAACAATATCAATATTAGTAATAATATCAATATTATTAATAATGTCAATAATATTGTTAAAATCAATATTAATGATATTATTAATGATATTATAATGATATATTAATGATATTATTAATATAAACAATACTGACATCTTTACTATTGCTTTGTTAGTATTATTAATATTAATATACATTAATAATATTGCTATAATATCAATATTAATATTGATTATACTATATACATGAATAATGTTGGCATTAATATAAAACTATTGATATTATTACTACAGTTGTCTAAATGAATTAATATTAACATCAGTATCATTTATAGTAATGATATTAATGTAAATAATATTGCTATTAATATAGATATTATCGATAATATTGCTATTAATATAAATAATATTGGTATTATGAATACAGATGCTGTCAGTAATATTGATATTATTTACATTACTTGTATAAATTAATTACTATTATTAATATCACTGTTATATCAGTAATGGTATTTATTTATATTAATATTGATATTAATATAAATAATAGCGATATTAATATAGACACTATCATTGCTGTAAATGATATTGATATTAATATAGGTGTTATCACTAATCAATATAATTTATATTAGCGGTATAAACATTATTAATATTGATATTATTAATATTATTACTATTAATATTAGCATCACTACTGCACAAAGCCATTTCAGGCGCATTTTTCTCTCAAAAACAAGCAGTTTGGTGAGAGCAGGATGAGGACAATTGGGGGGGGGGTGTCCAGAGGGGCCGGGGATGCAGGAGCTCGGGGGGGGGGGGGGGGAGGGGGCTGCGAGATGCTCCACATCTTTTGGGACCCCCCCCCCCCGAGCCTCCCGCAGCGCCAGCCCTGCCGATTTCTACTTTACACCTATTTTACCCTCTTCTCCCCCAAAACGTTCGCCCACATCTGCGTGAGACACAATCGCCACCCGATACCGAAACCCCCTCCGCCTCGGTATCTCAGTTCCTCAGGTTTCCGCCTCCAGCGCAGGGGTTTTGCCCCCCCCCCCCCCCCCCCCCCCCTTCCCCAGGTGCCTGGAGTCGTCCCCCCTCTATTTTTTTTTTGCCTGGGGAAGCAGCGATCTCAGGGGATTTGGTTTTTTTCCAGCCTTTGGGGGTGGGGGTTCAGCCCCTTTTTTTATTTTCCAGCCTTTTTTATTAGTTTTTATCCCAGCCTTTTTTTAATTTTCCAGTCTTTTTTCCACAAGCTTTTATTTGTTTGTTTTTCAGCCCTTTTATTTTTTGTTTTCGAGCCTCTTTTTTTGTTTCCCAGCTTTTTTTTCCCCAACCCCCTTTTTTTTTTTTGTTTCCATCCTTTTTTTGTTTCTTTGGTTTTTTCCCCAGCCTTTTTTTTTAAATTTCCCAGTGTTTTTTTGTTTTTTCCAATCTTTTTTGTTGTTTTTTTAAGCCCCTTTTTTGTTTTCCATCCTTTTTTTTTTCATTTTGCAACCTTTTTGTTGTTGTTTTCCACCCCTTTGGTTTGTTTGTTTTCCAGCTTTTTTGTTTTGTTTCATTTCTAGCCTTTTTTAGGTTTTTTTTCCAACCTTTCCCCCCTTTCCAGAGCTGGAAGTGCCCCTTGGTGGCTCCATGGACCCCATCCTTTTTGGGGGTGCCCGGGGTGGGGGGCTCCGTCCGGCTCCTGCTGCTGTTGGGATCCAGCCCAGCTCCCCACAAGGAAAAATCCCAGGGGGGGGGTTCTCATGCCCAGGATGGTGTTAGATTTTCTTATCAACCTTTTGCATTTGTACAGTCGCTATTTTGGGTTGGGTTTTTTTAATTTTAATTATTTTTAAACACCTCCTCTTTCCTTTCTCCCCCCTTTTTTTTTCCAGAGAGCGTTATTACCTTCCACTTTATTTTTCTTTTTTTTTTGCATATCGATTTAAAAAAAGAAAGAAAAAAAAAAGCCTAAATCAGTTTTTCTGGGGTTTGGAAAGAAAAAAAAAAGCAACGGCCACAGCTGCAGATGCATTTACCCAGCGCAAATATCTTAACTCAGGTAAAAAATGAAAAAGAAAGAAAAAAAAACCACAAAAGACAAAAAAAAAGACTAAAAACCACATTCTACCTCTGAGAGCGGCGACCTCGGGCGCACCTGGGGTGCCGGTGAAATATTTCAGTTTTGCAAACATTCAGGTATTGAAACTTTTTTGATTATTAATAAAAAAAGAGAGAGAGAAAATAAAATAAAAACACTGAAAGTTTACATTTTATAATAACATTATTATACAGATTGTATTTAAACTTCAGAATATTTAAGACAATTGTAACCCTGTAAAGTTGATGAAATATTAAAAAAATACCAAAAAAAGAGTTGTGTTTTCTGGGGTTTCTGTGCCTTGGGGTGTTCAAGGGGTGCCTGAGCTGTGGGGTGTCTGGGGGGTCCCTTATAGGGTTGTTGGGTGTCCCCATAGGTTTATGGGGTGTCCCCATAGGGTTATGGGGCGTCAATGTCCATAGGGTCCCTATGGGGTGTCCATAGGACTGTGGGATGTCCGTAGGGTCCTTATAGGGTTGTGGGGTGCTCATGGGGTACCCCTGGGTTATGGGGTGCCTATAGAGCTGTGGGGTGCCCATGGGTATTATGGGGTGCCCAGGAGGCTGTGGAGGTCCTGGGGGGACTCTGGGGTGCTCATGGGGTGCTCATGAAGCTGTGGGGTGCTCATGTGGCTCCCGCGGGATTCAGGGGTACCCACAAGCCACCCTCAATCTCCCATCCTGCTCCCCGACGGGGCGGTCCCTACTGAGCTTCCCGCCGCGGGCGGCCACCCCAGGTAGTCCCCGCCCGACGTGGCCGCTGATTGGCCGGTGGCGATTA
>JAUMJL010002238.1:0-21016 GCA_033558185.1 Dromococcyx pavoninus | reverse complement strand
CCCCCCGCATGCGCTGTGGGAAGGCGGCGAGGCGCCGTGCGCCAAAACCCGCCAAAACCAACCCCCCCCCCCCCCCCCCCCGCGATGGGCGGGAAAGGGCGAGAGGGCGGGAAAGGGAGGAGGAGGCGGGAAAGAGGGAGGGGAAGGGGGAGAACGGGGGGGAACGGGAATGGAGGGGGAAATGAAGGGAAAAGGGGGGAAAGGAACGGAAAAGTGGAAATATGAAGGGGGAAAGGAAGGGAAGGGGGAAAAGGAACGGAAAAGGGGGGGAAAAGGAACGGAAAAGTGGAAATATGAAGGGGGAAAGGAAGTGGAAAAGTGGAGATATGAAGGGGGAAATGGAGGGAAAGGGGGGGGAAATGGACAGAAAAGTGGAAATATGAAGGGGGAAATGAAGGAAAAGTGGAAATATGAAGGGGGAAATGAAGGGAAAAGTGGAAATATGAAGGGGGAAATGAAGGGAAAAGTGGAAATATGAAGGGGGAAATGAAGGGAAAGGGGGGAATGAAGGACAAATGGGAAAATGGACAGAAAAGTGGAAATATGAAGGGGGGAATGAAGGAAAAGGGGGAAATGAAGGAAAAGTGAAAATATGAAGGGGGAAATGAAGGGAAAAAGTGAAAATATGAAGGGGAAATGAAGGGAAAATAGGGAAAAAGAATGGAAAAAGTGGAAATACAAAGGAGGGAAATGAAGGGAAAAGTGAAAATAGAAGGGGAAATGAAGGAAAGGGGGGAAATGAAGGGGAAAGGGGGGGAATGAAGGGAAAGGGGGGGAATGAAGGGGAAAAGGGGGGAAATGAAGGGAAAAGGGGGGAATGAAGGGAAAAATAGGAAAAAAGAATGGAAAAGTGGAAATGTGAAAGGGGAAAATGAAGAGAAAAGGGGAAATGAAAGGAAAGGGGGGAAAATGAAGGAAAGGGGGAAAAGGAAAGGAAAGGGGGGAAAAGGAACGGAAAAGTGGAAATAAGAAGGGGAAATGAAGGGAAAAGTGGAAATATGAGGGGGGAAATTAAGGAAAAGGGGAATGAGGGAAAAGTGAAAATATGAAGGGGGAAATGAAGGAAAAGTGAAAATATGAAGGGGAAAATGAAGGGAAAGGGGGGGAAATGGACAGAAAAGTGGAAATATGAAGGGGGAAATGAAGGTAAAGGGGGAAAAGGAGGAAAGGGGGGAAAAGGAACGGAAAGTGGAAATTGAAGGGGAAATGAAGGAAAGGGGGGAAAATGAAGGGGAAGGGGGGAAATGGACAGAAAAGGGGGGAATATGAAGGGGAAAGGGGGGATGGAAGAAGAGTGGAAAATGAAGGGGAAAAGGGGGAAATGGAGAAAAGTGGAAATATGAAGGGGGAAATGAAGGAAAAGGGGGGAAATGAAGGGAAAAGTGAAAATATGAAGGGGGAAATGAAGGGAAAATAGGGAAAAAGAATGGAAAAGTGGAAATACGAAGGGGGGAAATGAAGGAAAAGGGGGGAAAATGAAGGGGGAAATGAAGGGAAAGGGGGGGAATGAAGGGAAAAGGGGGGAATGAAGGGAAAAGGGGGGAATGAAGAGGGAAATGAAGGGAAGGGGGGAAATGAACAGAAAATTGGAAATATGAAGGGGGAAATGAAGGGAAAGGGGGGAAATGAAGGGAAAAGAGGGGGAAATGAACGAAAAGGGGGAATTGAAGGGGGGAAATGAACAGAAAAGCGGAAATGAAGGAAAAGGGGAGAAATGAAGGAAAAACAGGGAAAATTAACAGAAAAGTGGAAATATGAAGGGGGAGATGAAGGAAAGGGGGAAATGAAGGGAAGGGGGGAATGAATGGAAAAGGGGTGAAATCAAGGAAAAACAGGGAAAATGAAGGTGAAAATTGGAAATATGAAGGGGTAGAATGAAGGGAAAGGGGGGAAATGAAGGGAAAGGGGGAGGGAAAAGGTGGAAATGAAGGGAAGAGGAGGAAATGAAGGGAAAGGGGGAAATGAAGGGAGAGGGGGAAATGAAGGGAAAAGGGGGAAATGAAGGGAGAGGGGAAATGAAGGGAGAGGGGGAAACAAAGGTGAAAATTGGAGGTAAAAGAGGAAAAGAAGGGGGAAAAGGGGATGAACGGAGGGAAAATGGGAAAAAAAATAGAGGAAGAGGAGAAAAATTACAGGGAAAAACTGAAGGGAAAAGAAGAAAAATGAAGGGGAAATTGAAGGGAAAGGAAAAAGTGAAGGGGAAAATTGGAAGGAAAAGAATAAAGGGAAAAGGAGAAAGATGGAGAAAATTGGAGGGAAAAGGATAAAAATGAAGGGGAAGTTGGAAGGAGATGTGAAAAAATGGAAGGAAAAGGGGAAAATGAAGGGAAAAGTGGAAAGACGAAGGAGAAAATTAGAGGGAAAAAGAGAAAAATGAAGGGAAAAATGGAGGGAAAAGGGAAAAATGGAGGGAAAAGGGGAAAATGAAGAGAAAAGGGGGAAAATGAAGGGGAAATTGAAAGGAAAGGAGGAAAATTAAGGGGGAATTGGAGGGAAAATGGAGAAAATGAAGGGAAAATGGGAAAGGTGAAGGGGGAAATTGGAGGGGAAAGGGAAAAATGAGGAGAAAAGGAAAACTGAAGGGGAAAATTGAGGGGGAAAGGGTGAGATTGAGGGTGCAAGATGAAAACTGAGAGGGAGAACGAAGGGAAAAGGGGTGGAATGGGTTCTTTTCCAGCTCCATCTGAGGTCACGCAGGACTTTAAAGCTTCCTCACTTCCCTTCCTCCTCTTAATCCCACGCCGGGTGTCGGCGTGCCCGGAAATCTTGGGATAACGGAGTTGTGGGGTTAGGGTAGGGCTTGCCAAGAGCTGAGTGTCAGCCTTGTACCCCCCAAACCATCCTCTTGCGGGCACTCATTACCCTCCTTGGAGTTAATTAACGTCCTCCTTGGCTTATTCTACCCCCCCAAATAAAAGAGAGGGGGGGAAGAGGTGGTTGTGGCTGAGTCAGGGCAGGGAAGAGCGGTTCCTGCCCCAGTGACTCACTGGGTGTGAAACCCCCTCGGGGTTTAGCAACAGCCGATTGCATAATTCACAATTAGAGGAGGGATTAATTAAGGAGCGAAGGGAGGGAGGGGGTGAAGGGAGCCCCCCCACCCCGTGCAGAAATCCCAGAGCAGGCTGAATGATTTTTATGGCTGCTAAACGGAAATTAATTAAAGAAATGGGGTATTTTTGGAGCTGAGATGGGATTACGGCCGGGAAAATGGGAAACGAAATAGGATTGGGGTAATTTCAGGGGATTTACGTCAAATACAATCGGAGAGGTGGGTGGGAGAAGGGCTGGGGGGTGGTGAGGACGAGGAACGGAGGCTTTTCACAGCAGAGCACCAAAATCCAGCGAATTAAAGCATCCTTTCCCTTTATCCCCTGGGAAAACCGGGTCCCCCTTCTCTTCCAGGTAGCGGAGTTGAGCCTGGGAAGGCGCCGCGACCCCACCACCGGAGCAGAGGGAGGTGATGAGGGAGGAACAAATCCCCTCGGACACCGCCAAGGGCCATCCAGAGCGAGTGAGGTGCCAAATTAAAGCAATTAACGCCCCAAATCCTGCCTTGAAACAAGGGGAAGGAGCAAAAAAAAAATGGGGAGGAAAGGGGATTTCGGCCGTTATTTCGAAATGTGGGGAATCTGGTGGGGGTTGCTGACGATAATTAGGCAAAGGGAGGGAAAACTCAACCATCTTCATCCCCAGCTCAATTTAATTCACTAATTAAGGTGAAATGGGCGAAAACGAGCACCACAGCGTTGCCGCGACCCCGCCCGAGGGTGTTCGGCCGCACAAAACCCCACCCAAATGCTCTGAAACCCACCCAAAATGATCCATTCTGGGCTTGGTTTTCCTTCAAACCACGTGACCGAACAGCAGCAAGTGAGGAGGGGATTGGGAAACCGAGGCAGGATCGTGCTTTGAGCCACATCTCCCACCAAAACGGGCCCTCACCGGGGTAAATGAATTACAAACGATGCTCTGAAACGTCCCCGTCCTGTTCCTGGAATTATTCCTGGGAAGAAATATCCTAAAATAAGTAAAAAATAAGCCGTCACCACGTGTGCTGTTGGGAGGAAACACTGTCTGTTTGAACCAGATCAGGATTGAACCTTAACAGCGTAAACTCAAATAGAAATTAAACCCATTGGCTCAATTAACCTCATTTTCTTAATTATTTTGCTGCCTGAAGGCTTGAAAAATGGGTTGAACCCCAAACTTCGGGTGTTTCCACCAAAACCAGAGCAGTTTTGGTCTTCCAGGGATGCAGAGGGATAAGAGTAAGGAAAAGCTGGGGCACGACTGCGTGGTGACGAGCTACGAGCTCGTTAGGCCTAATGACTCCTTATTTAACGATACCAGCGAGGGAGGATGTAAAGAAACACGTGGTCAGGTGGAAAGTCCGGGTGGTGCCTCAATTCCTGACTGGGGGAGATTCCCAGCCTCATTCCAGGCTAAAAACTGCCAGAAATGGTTAAAAACCAATTCAATTAATTAACGAGGGCGTGTAGGAAACGGGATCCCGTTTGCTTTTACACCGTGATCGTGTCCAACAGGATCTGGTCCCCCGTTAACTGGGAAAGAGAATGGAAGCCCTTTTAGCCGGGCGTTCGCTCCGACCTCATCGGAATTGGAATTTCCAGGGATTTTATGATGATTTTTTTTGCAAAAGCAGAAGGGATTCGCGTTCCTTTCCGGCTCCGAAGCCGTTTCACCCCCTCATTCCTCCCTCCAATCTCTTCGATTGACGGAGACGACGTCTTTCCCGGGAAGAAGGAATTTCACCCCGAAGCGCAGGAATCTGCCCGAGCGGTCGCTCACCCTGTGCTTCGTTTTGATGCTTTGCATCTTATTTATGACTTTAAATTCCAACCCCAAACTCCACCACGGATTTAGTTGCCAAAACACAGCCTAAAGGGCGGAATCTCAAGCTCCAGCACGGATTTAGTTGCCAAAACACAGCCTAAAGGGCGGAATCCCAAGCTCCACCACGGATTTAGTTGCCAAAATAGAGCCTGAAAGGGGGAATCCCAAGCTCCAGCATGGATTTAGTTGCCAAAATAGAGCCTGAAAGGGGGAATCCCAAGCTCCAGCACGGATTTAGTTGCCAAAATAGAGCCTGAAAGGGGGAAACTCAAGCTCCACCACGGATTTAGTTGCCAAAATAGAGCCTGAAAGGGGGAAACTCAAGCTCCAGCACGGATTTAGTTGCCAAAATAGAGCCTGAAAGGGGGAATCCCAAGCTCCAGCACGGATTTAGTTGCCAAAATAGAGCCTGAAAGGGGGAATCCCAAGCTCCAGCATGGATTTAGTTGCCAAAATAGAGCCTGAAAGGGGGAATCCCAAGCTCCAGCACGGATTTAGTTGCCAAAATAGAGCCTGAAAGGGGGAAACTCAAGCTCCACCACGGATTTAGTTGCCAAAATAGAGCCTGAAAGGGGGAAACTCAAGCTCCAGCATGGATTTAATTGCCAAAATAGAGCCTGAAAGGGGGAATCCCAAGCTCCAGCATGGATTTAGTTGCCAAAATAGAGCCTGAAAGGGGGAATCCCAAGCTCCAGCACGGATTTAATTGCCAAAATAGAGCCTGAAAGGGGGAATCCCAAGCTCCAGCATGGATTTAGTTGCCAAAATAGAGCCTGAAAGGGGGAATCCCAAGCTCCAGCACGGATTTAGTTGCCAAAATACAGCCTAAAGGGCGGAATCCCAAGCTCCAGCACGGATTTAGTTGCCAAAACACAGCCCAAAAGGGATTTATTTAGCTTTTTCTTAGAGACCTTAAATCCCAATGGAGCCTTTTGCTCCGGAACCGCCAGATTTACCGATTTATGGGATCGTTTAAAGATTAAATCAAGACGAAGGTTGACGTTTGACGTCACCGCGATGCTTCGAGCGCTCGGCAAACAGCAGATTTCACACCTTCACCTCGACCGAGTGCCAACCGCAGCCCTTCATCGAGCGAAAAGAAAGACCCCCCCCCCCCCCCCCCCCAAAAATCCTCCCAAACGGAATATTTGGGAATTCAGCCATCGCTGCTCAACCCCCTCCGGTTTGTGGCGGTGCCGTGGCTGATTTTGTCCCCGTCGGGGCGGCCCTGGGGTTCAACCCCTTCGCTGAGGAAGTTGGTGTAACCCAGCGGCGAGCGCTGCGCGTTCCCGTCTCGGCATCGCAGGGTGGGATTATTTCCTCTCCGTGCCGAGGACCGACGCTCCCATCCCGTTCCCACGCCGGGCTCTGCGAGAGGCGACGCCGTCGCCGCACGCGTTCGGGAAGGAGCATGGAGTCAAGACTTTTTTGAGTTTGAGCAGCAATTTGAGAAGAAAAAACCCCCACACAATCCCAAAAATAACGAATAATCATCCATTTCTCGACGTCTCGTGAACGTCTTCACGTCAAGATCCCCGGCCTGCCGGAATCCTGTAGAGATCCACCCACCCTCTCCGCTTGGTGTTTCTCCATCACTTGCAGGACGTCTTCCAAAATCGACGGCCCCAAATCCACGTGGAGGGAGAGGAGGGAGCCGGCGTGGGAGAGGAAGGGCGCCTCGGCGCCGCCATTCTCCTCGGCGAAGCCGTTGGCGGCGAGACGCGAGGCGCAGGGATGCGACAGCGGGGTGGGGCTCCTGTCCTCGGCGCCCTCCTCGACGCCCTCCTCGGCGCCCTCCCACCTTCGTCCAGGTGGGGATTTGTCATCCAGGTGCAACCGCGGCGGCTTCGGAGGGGCTTGCGCCGAGGGCAGCGTCAACGCCTGCAGCCCCCCGATAACGGGCAGGGAGATGGCGTTTTTAAGGAGGGGAGAGGAGGTCTCCGAGGGTGGCTGTTCCCGTCCGGAAATGGTGGCCGTCCTGGAGAATCCGAAAGGCGCCGCGTCGGGGCTGTCCTGGTCGGAATCGAAGCTGCTTTCGGTCCTGGGCAGGAGATGAAACTTGCCCTGAAGGAAGGAGATGTCCCCAAACATGTCGCTCTCTCCGCCGCTTCCGATGTGGATCGTGTGCCTGAAGTCCCCCAAGGGGGGGCTGATCATGTCGGAGGAGAGGATATCCCGGAGCTTCTCCTTCTTCCCCTTCCGGCTGCCCCTCTTCAGGTAGATGGGCACCTTGGTGGACATGGCGCCGGGACGAGGGCTCTTCCGCCGCCGCCCTCACGGAACGGGCGTCGCCTTCGAGCTCAGCAGCGCCGGAGTTAAAATGTAATCTGGAAAAAAATCACCAAAAAGAGGGAAAAGTCCTTAAAATCGAGTTCTATCGCATCGGGTGGAGCCCCTGAACGTCAACACGGCCCAGGGAATGAATTCCAGACGCTCTCCGTGGCGCTGTCGGATGTTCGTTGGCTGCGTTATCAAGAACAAAACGAGCCAGGTAATTAAATCCAGGCGCTCGGGGCCTCGGGGTGTGTTGGGAGTGGGAGGAACATCGGGAAGGAGGCTGGAAATCCAACAGAGTTTGCAGTTTCAGGGAGGAAAACCACGAATGGGGCTGGAAATCCAAGAGGATTTGCGTCTTTGTGGAAGAAAATTGGGAACGGGGCTGGAAAACCAAGAGGTTACGAAATTTTAAGGGGGAAAAGCAGGGAAAGAGCTGGAAATCCAAGAGGATTTGTGGGTTTTATGGAGGAAAATTGGGAACGGGGCTGGAAAACCAAGAGGTTATGCAATTTTAAGGGGGAAACCCAGGAATGGGTCTGGAAATCCAAGAGGATTTGCAATTTTAAAGGGGAAGGTCAGGAATGGTGCTGGAAAACCAAGAGGATTTGTGTTTTCATGGAGGAAAATCAGGAACGGTGCTGGAAATCCAAGAAGATTTGTGTTTTCATGGAGGAAAATTGGGAATGGGGTTGGAAATCCAAGAGAATTTGTGTTTTCATGGAGGAAAATCGGGAATGGGGTTGGAAATCCAAGAGAATTTGCAGTTTTAGGGAGGAAAATTGGGAATGGGGCTGGAAAACCAAAAGGATTTGCAATTTTAAGCGGGAAAACCAGGAATGGGGCGGGAAAACCAAGAGGATTTGCGGTTTTAGGGAGGAAAGTCGGGAATGGGGTTGGAAATCCAAGAGGATTTGTGTTTTTATGGAGGAAAATCAGACCCAGGTCCCTCAGCCGTTCCTGAATCCCTGGAGCTCCAGACCCTTCCTCAGCTCCGGCCTCTTCTCCAGCCCCTCAGGGTCCTTCTTGGAATGAGGGGCCCAAACTGAGCCCAGGATTCGAGGTGCTGAGTGCAGGGGGACGATCCCTTCCCTGCTGCTGGTGGCCACCCCACGGCTGATCCAAGCCAGGGGGCTTTCTTGGCCACCTGGGCCACCCCCAGGTCCTTTTCCAGCTGGTTTTCCCCAAGCCTGGAACATTGGATGGGATCCAGGATCCAGCACTTGGCTTTGTTGAACCCCATCTCATTGGTCCAGCCTGGCCAGATCCCTCTGTAGATTCCTCCTGCTCCCCAGCTCATGGATCCATGTCCAGATCCCTCTGGAGACCCTTCCTGCCCTCCAGCCCATGGATCCAGGTTCTCCAGATCCCTCCTGGAGACCCTTCCTGCCCTCCAGCCCATGGATCCACGTCCAGATCCCTCTGGAGACCCTCCCTGCCCTCCAGCCCATGGATCCGCATCCAGATCCCTGTGGAGACCCTCCCTGCCCTCCATCCATGGATCCAGGTTCTCCAGATCCCTCCTGGAGACCCTTCCTGCCCTCCAGCCCATGGATCCAGGTTCTCCAGATCCCTCTGGAGACCCTCCCTGCCCTCCAGCCCATGGATCCGCATCCAGATCCCTGTGGAGACCCTCCCTGCCCTCCATCCATGGATCCAGGTTCTCCAGATCCCTCTGGAGACCCTTCCTGCCCTCCAGCCCATGGATCCAGCCTGGCCCATTATTTCCACCCCCTCCCTGCATTTTTATCCAACATGGACACCGATAATTCCCATTCCCAGCAGCTCCAGCCAGGAGGACGCCCTGACGAGGCAGAATTCAGCTTTGTTAATCCCAGGAGGATTAACGCGAGCGGCGTCAACGACGGCTCCCGTGAAACCCCGTGAGAACATTGGGAAAGGGGAGATCGTGGAATCGTGGAATGGTTTGGGTTGGAAGGGACCTCAAAGCTCATCCAGTTCCAGCTCCTGCCATGGGCAGGGACACCTCCCACTGGATCAGGGACACCTCCCACTGGATCAGGGACCTCCAAGCCCCATCCAACCTGGCCTTGAACGCCTCCAGCCTGACCTTCTTCCCTCCTCCCATCTGATTTCTCCCCTCCTCATCCCAATTTCTCCCTTCCTCATCCCAGTTTCTCCCTTCCTCATCCCAGTTTCTCCCTTCCTCATCCCAATTTCTCCCTTCCTCATCCCAATTTCTCCCTTCCTCATCCCAGTTTCTCCCTTCCTCATCCCAATTTCTCCCTTCCTCATCCCAGTTTCTCCCTTCCTCATCCCAATTTCCCCCTCCTCATCCCAGTTTCCCCCTCCTCATCCCAATTTCTCCCTTCCTCATCCCAGTTTCTCCCTTCCTCATCCCAGTTTCTCCCTTCCTCATCCCAGTTTCTCCTCTCCTCATCCCAGTTTCTCCTCATCCCAGTTTCTCCCTTCCTCATCCCAATTTCTCCCTTCCTCATCCCAGTTTCTCCCTTCCTCATCCCAGTTTCTCCCTTCCTCATCCCAATTTCTCCCCTCCTCATCCCAGTTTCTCCCTTCCTCATCCCAATTTCTCCCTTCCTCATCCCAGTTTCCCCTTCCTCATCCCAATTTCTCCCTTCCTCATCCCAGTTTCCCCTTCCTCATCCCAGTTTCCCCTTCCTCATCCCAGTTTCCCCCTCCTCGTCCCAGTTTCCCCCTCCTCGTCCCAGTTTCTCCCTTCCTCATCCCAGTTTCCCCTTCCTCATCCCAATTTCTCCCTTCCTCATCCCAGTTTCTCCCTTCCTCATCCCAGTTTCTCCCCCCTTCTCCCCTTCTCCTTTTTCCCAGTCTGGGCTCCAGTTGAAATCCCAACGCCCCACTGGACTGGGACAAAAGCCTCTGGGAGCGCCGGAGCCGGATCCCTTTGTGTTCCAGGAGGAACAAAAAAGACCTCAAAAAAAGGGGTCAACGGCCCCCAAAAGCCTAGGGAAGGGGGGGGTGGGGTGGGGTTGGATCAAAGAATTCCTTAAAAATCCCTTTTCCTGGCATTTTTTCCAGCAAACCTGGAACCCAACCGGTGCCCTCGTTCGGCTTCGTTTGGGCTTCTCCTCGTTACGGGATCAGCTGAAAGCACCAAATTTGACACCGCTCCGACCCCATCCCCCCCTTCCCCAATTCGCCTTTTTGATCCCTCACGGAGTAAAATTTGGGGAATTCCCACCCCTTTTCATCAATTTAACCTTTGCCAAGGAAAAATTTGTGCGCTTTGGTCCATTTTCATCAATTTTGGCTCCGGTTCATTACAATTTTGGGGGTTTTTGGGCCCATTTTCAGACATTTAGGCTTCATTACACAAAAATTTGGGGTGTTTTCTGCCCATTTTCAGCAATTTAAGAGTCAGGAAACAAAAATTTTGTTTCTTTTTGGTCTGTTTTGGGAAATTTAGGTCTCCCTATAAAAAATTTTAGCTCTTTTCAACCCATTTCCAAAAATTTATGCCTCGTTACATGAAATTTTTGTTCATTTTTACACATTTTCAGCAATTTAGGCTTCAGGACTCAAAATTTTTGTTCATTTTTACGTATTTTCAGCAATTTAGGCTTCAGGACTTGAAAATTTTGTTCATTTTTACGCATTTTCAGCAATTTAGGCTTCAGAACTCGAAAATTTTGTTAATTTTTACGTATTTTCAGCAATTTAGGCTTCAGGACTTGAAAATTTTGTTCATTTTTACACATTTTCAGCAATTTAGGCTTCAGGACTCAAAAATTTTTGTTCATTTTACACAGTTTCAACAATTTAGGCTTCAGGACTTGAAAATTTTGTTCATTTTTACGCATTTTCAGCAATTTAGGCTTCAGGACTCAAAATTTTTGTTCATTTTTATGAATTTTCAGCAATTTAGGCTTCAGGACTCAAAATTTTTGTTCATTTTTACGTATTTTCAGCAATTTAGGCTTCAGGACTTGAAAATTTTGTTCATTTTTACACATTTTCAGCAATTTAGGCTTCAGGACTTGAAAATTTTGTTCATTTTTACACATTTTCAGCAATTTAGGCTTCAGGACTCAAAAATTTTTGTTCATTTTACACAGTTTCAACAATTTAGGCTTCAGGACTTGAAAATTTTGTTCATTTTTACGCATTTTCAGCAATTTAGGCTTCAGGACTCAAAATTTTTGTTCATTTTTATGAATTTTCAGCAATTTAGGCTTCAGGACTCAAAATTTTTGTTCATTTTTATGAATTTTCAGCAATTTAGGCTTCAGGACTTGAAAATTTTGTTCATTTTTACACATTTTCAGCAATTTAGGCTTCAGGACTCAAAATTTTTGTTCATTTTTATGAATTTTCAGCAATTTAGGCTTCAGGACTTGAAAATTTTGTTCATTTTTACGAATTTTCAGCAATTTAGGCTTCAGGACTTCAAAATTTTGTTAATTTTTACACAGTTTCAGCAATTTAGGCTTCAGGACTTGAAAATTTTGTTCATTTTTACGCATTTTCAGCAATTTAGGCTTCAGGACTCAAAATTTTTGTTCATTTTTATGAATTTTCAGCAATTTAGGCTTCAGGACTCGAAAATTTTGTCTCTTTTTGGCAATTTAAACTTTAATACTTGAAAACTTATTTCTTTTCCTGCCTGTTTTTGGCAATTTAAGCATTTCTCCTCAAAAAATTCTTCCCTTTCCACCCGTTTTCACCATTTTATGCTTTTCTGCCTGAAAATTTGTTTCTTTTAAGCCATTTTCATCAATTTTTGCCTCATTCCAGGAAGACCCAGTGTTTCCTCACACCCCCCCCCTTCGTTACTCCCAGAGCTGGGATTTTCCCATCCTGGCATCTCTACGAATTATTTTACCAAGATTCCACAAACACAGCAATTAAACAAATTTAAAACAAAACTAAAATTAATTAAAATCATTTAAAATTAATCAAAAAATATAAAAGCAAATTAACCTCATTTTCTGGCCTGGATTATGAAGCCGCTTCCCTCTGTTTTGCCCCTTTTTGCCCCATTTCTGGGAACCCCCGGAACATCCTCACCTGGAATTTTGCCCTCGTGTCCCATCCCAGAGGGAAAAATCCCGCGGGAGGTGACGTTGAGTCCCCTTTTCCCACGATCCCAAGGGGGTTTTGCAGCCGGTCCTTTTGGGAACAGCAACGATTTGGGGTGGGAATTATGGAATTTTTTTAGGGAATCGGGATGTCTCGGAGCAATAAAATCCTCTCGGTGAGGCGTCGGGTGATGCCCAACATTGGGAGTCGATCCCTTGGGAATAACTGGTCCATGATCCTCCTGGTTCAACCAAGGAATTCCTCTCTCTCTCCACAGGAATTCCTCTCTCCCTGTCCTACCTGGAGCATCCGGTGCCGATTCCGGACGAGGAGCAGGAAGAGCGGCCGAGGAGGTCTCCAGGGGTGTCCGGATACGACCGCGCGGGCTCTTCCCTCCGGACAGCCTGGAAAACACCGAGAGCGGGGTGAGATTTGCCCCAGTAAGGAAATTCCCAGGTGGAAATATTTGAGGATGAGGAAATTCCCAGTAGGAAAACGCCAAACCCTTCCCGTGCCTCGGTTTCCCCAAAGCCAAAAAAGGAAAAAAAGGGGGATAAAAAGCCTAAAAAACCCAGGAAAACCCAACTCTTCAGGGCGGCCGCTCCCAACCCGAGTGCCGGGAATTCCCGGGTGGGAATGGCACGGAGGCGCTGGGGGGGGGAATGAGGTCGCTCCTCTTTCCGCATGACAGGGTCGGAGTCCGGTGGCAGCTCCTTGGACTATGGATTTAGAGCAAAACCATCCGTAAATCCACCTTTATGGGGAAAATTCCTCATGGAAAAGGCCCGGGAAGGGATTCGGCCTCGCTCCCCGGAAGCGTTCCGGCTCTTTTGGGGAGCAGTCGGCTAAATCAAGCCGGGAGCAGACGGAACCCTCACAGCCAGGGGTGGGGGGGCTCCAATTAAGAGGTCGCTGGGAGAAGGTGGAAAACAGGGGATGGGGAAAGGGATCCCCTCTTGGATAAAAGGATAAAATCATTCCTTCCCTCCTTTTCTTTAAGGATCAGGGAGAAAAAGAGCTGCCCCCCCCCCCTCCTCTCCCCTTCCCAGCATCCCGATGCCGGGCCCGAGCGCTCGCAGCCGCAGGGATTGATTTGCTGGGCAAACCAGGCCAGAATTCCAACATCCCCATCATCCCCAGCTCCCAAAATTCCCAACGGATTCCCCACCCACCCCGGGGTGGGGTCTCACCGGAAAGCCAAGGCAGGGTCGCGGGCGATGGTCACCGCGTCTTCCTCTCGGGCCGAGCGAAGCGCGGCCGATCCCTTCCCTCCCAACGCCGGCTCCGAGCCAACACCAAAGCCCCACCCCAGCACAGGCCTCGCTTCCCCCTTTTCCCAAGGGGAAAGGGGGGGGGGGGAATTCCTATTTTCCTTTCTTTTTTAGGGGTTTTTCTCCCCCCCAAAAAAAATGGTAGAAAAAGGGCGTTGGCTTCTCGCCAGGGTTGGGTTTTTCCCTTTCCCACGGCAGGTGGGAACGCCGCCGCGCCTCCGAGTGCCCCCGGGATAAAACCCAGAGCCCTCGGGGAGGTAAAACTGGAGCTTGGAAAAATTCCCACCGGCTCCAGATTCCCACTGGACCCCCCCCAACCCCCCCAGATCCTTGGGCACCTCAAAGCCAGAGGGAGTTTGAATCCCAAATCAGCCTCATCCCTAAGGATCAGCTCATTAAGAGGGAAGTGGGGTTTGGGTTGAAACCCCCCCCTCCCCAGGGCCGTTGGGTTTTAACCAAATCTGGGGGTTTTAGGGGGGAAAGTGAGGGTGGGGGAGGAGAATTGAGGTGGGAAACGGGGAGAAAAGGGGGATTTGCTCCTCTTTTCCTGCAGCAAGGGAAAAGATGGGGGAGGGAAGAGGGGAAAACGGGAAAACCCAGGGGGAATGGGAAAGAGGGGAAAAGAGAGGGGGAGAGGGGAAAGGGGGGGGAAAGAGGGGGGGAGAGGGGGGCGGAAAGGGGGGGAAAGAGAGGGGGGAAGGGAGGGGGAAGAGGGGGGGAAGGGGGGAAAGGGGGGGAAGGGAGGGGGAAGGGGGAAAGAGAGGGGGAAGGGGGAAAGAGAGGGGGAAGGGGGAAAGGGGGGAAGGGGGGAAAAGAGAGGGGGGAAGGGGGAAAAGGGGGAAAAGAGAGGGGAAGGGAGGAAGAGAGGGGGAAGGGGGGAAGAGAGGGGGAAGGGGGGAAGAGAGGGGGAAGGGGGGAAGAGAGGGGAAGGGGGGAAGAGAGGGGGAAGGGGAGGAAGAGAGGGGGAAGGGGAGGAAGAGAGGGGGAAGGGGGAAAAGAGGGGGAAGGGGGAAAAGAGGGGGAAGGGGGAAAAGAGGGGGAAGGGGGGGAAAAGAGGGGGGAAGGGGGGGAAGAGGGGGAAGGGGGAAGAGAGGGGGAAGGGGGGAAGAGGGGAAGAGAAGGGAAAAAAAGAGGGGGAAGGGGAGGAAGAGAGGGGAAAGAGGAGGGGGAAGGGGGAAAAGGGGGGGAAGAGGGGGAGGGAATGGGGGGGAAGAGGGGGGAAAGAGGGAGGAAGAGGGGGGAAGGAAGTTGGAAAAGGGAGAAAAATAGAGGAAAAGCTGGAAAAGGGAGAAGTGTAGAAAAGCCTCTTCTACCCACGTGATGAAACCCCCAGCATTTAATTTGGGGTGAAAAGCGCTAAAACTGGGAAAAGACCGGCGAAGGCTGCGAGGCAGCGGGCGGAGCCGATCTCAGCGCTGCCCGGTGATTGTTTGGGTGGAAAACAGGGATTTTCCGGCAAATCCCGGCCAGCCGGAGTCACCAGTAAAACGGCAAAGGGAATTCCCCCCCCCCCCCTCGGATCCCGTTTTCCCGTGGTTTTATCCAAATAAGCCCTGATGGGATTTAAAGGGTGGGAGGAGACAAAGCGGCCGCTCCCAGAGGGAGGCCCTAATCAGGCCAGGCAGGTAATTAAGTGGAAAATTAACGAAGGGGAGCCGCCTGATGGGGGTGGTTTTCCAGCCTCATTCCCGTCCTATCCCATCGGATTTACCTTTTCCCCCCAATATCGGAGCAAAAAACCAACACCAGGAAATATTTTAATTAATGATCAGTTCCTCATTACAAATTTTAAGGCAGAAAAAGCATTCCCAAGCCAAGCCAAGGACCGGATCCTTTGCCCTCGGCCGTGCAGCCCCCCCCCCCCGCCCCCCCACCTGGGAATTAATTGCTTTTGGACTAATTAAGCTCCGAGGCCCTTAATGAGGAAGCTCAACCCAAACGATGTCAGCCAGGAGGTGAATCCAGGACACGGGGGGGGCAGGGGGGGGGGGGGAGGGGAGGATTTCGACCAATTCCTCCTTTCCCACCCTTTTCCTCAGGTAAATCCAGGTGGATAATTAACTTCATTTACCTAACGAGGAGCCCACGTTGTCTCGTTCCAGCTAACGAGCGACCCCAAAATTGCTCATTTCCAACCCAAAACTCATCCCCCCTCATCAAACTTGGAACAATCCCTGCCCAACCCAGCTTCCCTGTGCTTGTTAATGAATTAATTAATAGTAATTAATTAGCAGAGTCGGCGTTCCAGGATTTGCCCAGGACCGTGCGGAGTCGGGTGCTTCGGGAAACAGCAACTTCCGGCCAAACAGAGGCATTTCGGGTGGATTTGACCCGAATTCGAGGTGTGTTTCACACTAATTAGTCCCCGGGGTGTAATTAATTATCGATGGGCCAAGGCTCGGGGCCGACGACTCAGATTTTCACGACCTGGGCGGCGACGCAGGGGCTGCTCCGCTCGGTGCCCGCGGGCGCCCGGCGCACCAGGAGGCGGCCGTAGGTGCCCCCGACCTGGCCCTTCGTCAGTCGCCCGGGTTGATGCAGACGCAGCCCAGAACGTCCTGCGGGGACACGGCAGCGGAGAGGGTGACGATGGGCGAGGCCTGGGCGGCTACAGGCGATGCCAACAGCCAATGCGGGCCATGGGTGATGCCAACAGCCAACCAGGGCCATGGGTGATGCCAACAGCCAATCCGGGCCATGGGTGATGCCAACAGCCAACCAGGGCCATGGTGATGCCAACAGCCAATCCGGGCCATGGGTGATGCCAACAGCCAACCAGGGCCATGGGCGATGCCAACAGCCAACCCCAGGCCATGGGTGATGCCAACAGCCAACCAGGGCTATGGCGATGCCAACAGCCAACCAGGGCCATGAGCGATGCCAACAGCCAACCCAGGCCATGGGCGATGCCAACAGCCAACCCCAGGCTATGGGCGATGCCAACAGCCAACCCGGGCCATGGGCGATCCCAACAGCCAACCAGGACCATGGGCGATGCCAACAGCCCAACCAGGGCCATGGGCGATGCAACAGCCAACCCGGGCCATGGGCGATCCCAACAGCCAACCAGGACCATGGGCGATGCCAACAGCCAACCAGGGCCATGGGCGATGCCAACAGCCAACCAGGGCCATGAGTGATCCCAACAGCCAACCCGGGCCATGGGTGATGCACACAGCCAACCAGGGCCATGGGCGATGCCAACAGCCAACCAGGGCTATGGGCGATGCCAACAGCCAACCCGGGCATGGGTGATGCCAACAGCCCACGTGGACAACAGCCACCGCCGGTGACAGTCGGTGCAACGGCTGCTTCCTCCGTGCCGTAACCCGGATTTTGCCCGATTACGCCCCAAAACCGGTGGGGTTGGGGGGTTATTTCAGCCCGACCTTAACGAAGTAGCGCAGCTCCGAGGGGGTGACGAGGACATCCGGCGTGACGGGCAACGCGGCGAAGCTGTGGAAGCTCTTGTAGTCGACGTTGAGCTCCTCGAGGGTGGGTACAGCGGGTAATAACTGCCAGCAGGGAATTTTGGGGCAGAAAGGGTTATTTCTGCGACTTTTGGCCGTCTCCGAGGGCAGCCGTCAGCCGAAAAACCCTGCGCACCCCGACCCGGAGGATTTGGAGCTAAAAGCATCATCACAACCAAAAAAGGACGTTTTTTAGGTTAAAAAATGACTTTGAACAAGAACGGTGCAAAATTTCCCTCATTTGGCCTCAAAAAGCCATTTTTGGGTTCAAAGAGGGGTGTTTTTGAGCGAAGGCCTCACCTCCTCTGCGTCAGGATGTGCTTGAGGATCCGTAGTGAACCTGTCCGAGGCTCCAGAGGAGCTGGGAAACAGTTCAGGAGAGGGAGGAGAAGGTGAGACACCCGGGGGCTGCGCTGATTAATTAGGCACGAGGCTAATTAACGACCCCGGCAGCCGGACCCCACCTGCTGATCTCCTCGGCGCCCATGTGGAACAGGAGGTCGGTGGAGGTGAGGCCGAAAACGACGCCGTCGAGGTCCAGGTGCAGGGATCCGACACGAAGTGCACACGCTGCCGAAACACACCCAGGTTGCCCTAAACTGCCCCAACCAGGCAAAAAGGCCCCAAACAGGCCAAAAAGGCACAAAGATGCCCAAACCCACCCAAAAATGCTCCAAATGTGCCCAAAGATGCCCCAAACCTGCTTCAAAAAGGCACAAAGATGCCCAAATCTTCCAAAAAGGCTCAAAGATGCCCAAACCTGCTCAAAAAGGCAGATGCCCCAAACCCACCCAAAAATGCCCAAACCCACCCAAAAATGCCCCAAACCCACCCAAAAATGCCCCAAACCCACCAAAAATGCTCCAAATCTTCCCCAAAAAGGCTCAAAGATGCCCCAAATCTTCCCAAAAGGCTCAAAGATGCCCCAAACCGCCCAAAAAGGCTCAAATGTGCCCAAAGATGCCCAAATCTTCCCAAAAGGCTCAAAGATGCCCCAACCCGCTCAAAAGGCACAAAGATGCCCCAAACCCACCCAAAAATGCTCCAAATCTTCCCCAAAAAGGCTCAAGATGCCCCAAACCTGCTTCAAAAGGCACAAAGATGCCCCAAACCCGCTCAAAAAGGCACAAAGATGCCCCAAATCGACCCAAAATGGCACAAGGATGCCCAAACCCACCCAAAATGCTCCAATGTGCCAAAGATGCCCCAAACCTGCTTCAAAAAGGCACAAAGATGCCCCAACCCACCCAAAATGGCACAAAGATGCCCCAAATCACCCAAAATGGCACAAGGATGCCCCAAACCCACCCAAAAATGCTCCAAATGTGCCCAAAGATGCCGCAAACCTGCTCAAAAAGGCACAAAGATGCCCAAACCCACCAAAAATGGCACAAAGATGCCCCAAATTTGCCTCAAACAGCATAAAGATGCCCCAAATCTGCCCAAAGATGCCCCAAACCCACCCAAAATGGCACAAAGATGCCCCAAAATGCTGCAGTCAAACTGGCTTTCCTGAAATGTCCCAAACCCACCCTAAACCAGCCCAATCCTGCTGAGCTTTCCTTAAACACCTCCAAACCAGTCCTAAACCGCCCCAAACCCGCCCCAAAGTTCTGCAGCCCACACTGGGTTTTCCTCAAACGCCCCAAATCTGCCCAAAACCACCCAACCTGCCCTGAAACACCACAATTACACCGAGTTTTCCTTAAAGTCCCCAAACTCACCCCAAAAAAATGGCCCAAAACCCACAGAAAACGCCCCAGTCCTGCCCAAAAGAGGCCCAAATGTGGCCCAAAAGAGGCCCAAAATGTGGCCCAAAAGAGGCCCCAAATGTGGCCCCAAAGAGGCCCCAAAATGTGACCCAAAAGAGGCCCAAAATGTGACCCAAAAGAGGCCCAAAATGTGGCCAAAAGAGGGCCCAAATGTGGCCCCAAAGAGGCCCCAAAATGTGGCCCAAAAGAGGCCCCAAAATGTGACCCAAAAGAGGCCCCAAAATGTGACCCAAAGAGGCCCCAAAATGTGACCCAAAAGAGGCCCCAAAATGTGACCCAAAAGAGGCCCCAAATCTGCTCCAGATTTCCCAAATCTGCTCCAAAGGCCCCAAACCCACTCTAAAAGACCGGAATCGCAGCGAGTTTTCCCCTAAATGCCCCAAATCCACCCCAAAACCGCAGCAGCCCTGCCCCCCCCCCCCCCGGAGCAGCAGAATCCGCTCCCTCGGCCAAAAAATCGGCTTCTTTTGGAGTAAAAGAGGATTGGTGCAAATTTTGGTACCGATTTGTCATCCTTGGGGAGCTCCGGGCACGGAACGGCGGCTGCGGGAAAATGGGATCGTGGTGGGCGTCGCGCAGCGAGGGACGAAAACGAGGTGGGAGCCAGAGCTGCCCAGAGAGGGAAACGGGGAAAAAGAGAGATGAATGGACAAAAGGTTGGGAAAAGAGGGGAAAATGGGTGATTAAGGAATGAAAATGGTGGAAAAGAGGGAAAATGGGTGATTAAGAATGAAAATGGTGGAAAAAGAGGGAAAAACAAGCAATTATGGAATTCAAATGATGGAAAAAGTGAGAAAATAGGTGATTAAGGAACGAAAATGGTGGAAAAAGAGGGAAAAACAAGCAATTACAGAATTAAAATATTGGAAAAAGTGGGAAATAGATGGTTAAGGAAGAAAAATGTTGGAAAAGAGGGAAAATGGGTGATTAAGGAACAAAAATGTTGGAAAAAGAGGGAAAATGGGTGATTAAGGAATGAAAATGTGGAAAAGAGGGAAAACCAAGCAATTACAGAATTAAAATGTTGAAAAAAGTGGGAAAATAGATGGTTAAGGAACAAAATGTTGAAAAAGAGGAAAATGGGTGATTAAGGAATGAAAAAGGTGAAAATGCGGGAAAATTGGTGATTAAGGAATGAAAAGGTGGAAAAAGAGGAAGGAAAACCAAGCAATTATGGAATGAAAAAGGTGAAAAAGTGGGGGGAAATAGGTGATTAAGTAAGAAAAAGGTGGAAAAAGAGGGAAAATAGGTGATTAAGGAATGAAAAAGGTGGGAAAAGAGGGAAAATGGGTGATTAAAGACCAAAGATGGTGGAAAAAGAGGGAAAATGGGTGATTAAGGAATGAAAAAGGTGAAAAAGAGGGAAAATCAGTGATTAAGGAATGAAAAAGGTGGGAAAATGCGGGAAACCCAAGCAATTATGGAATTCAAATGGTGGGAAAATAGGTGACTAAGGAACAAAAATGTTGGAAAAACGGGGGAAATATGTGATTAATGAACAAAAATATTGGAAAAAGTTGGAAAATGGATGGTTAAGGATCAAAAATGTTGAAAAATGGGTGATTAATGAATGGAAATGGTGGGAAAAAAGGGAAAAATGGCAATTGAGGAATGAAAATGTTGGGGAAAGAGGGAAACCCCGGCAATTACGGAGCGAAGGCAGAGAAAGGCGACTCCAATCCATTTTGGAGAGGCAGCTTTCAACCCAAACCAATGGTTTCCCTGCCCCCCCCCCCCCAGCCCGCTGCTGTCTCAGGAATTGGTGGAAAATCCACACCCGGAGCCCGTTTGGTGCCAAAAGAGGTGGTTTTGGGCAAACCCAGCCTGGGCCCTCTCGGCGGTGCCAAAAGAGGTGGTTTTGGGCAAACCAGCCTGGGGCCCTCTCGGCCGGGGTCACCGTCCCTACCTCCGCGTCCCTTCGATTATTGTCTTCAGGCAGAGCTTGAAGACGTCGGCAAAGGATCCCAAGAGTTGGCAGTTCTGGGAATTGAGGGGAAACAACGGGATTGCTCGATTCCCCCTCATCTGAGGTGAGCTGGGAGGACCCTGGGACCTCCCTGGGCTCCTCTGCTCTCCAGAGTCCGGTTTTATGGATAAATCAACCCAAATCTGCACGGATGGAGGAGCCTGGGGGGGGGGGGATTAACCCCTTCCCGGCCCCCGCTCCTTCCTCACCTCCACTTCCTCGTGCTTGGCATCCACGAACGGCCCAAACTGTGGAGAAAAGGAAAATGAGGGGAAAAACGGACACAGGGACGGCTCCACAGAGGCTGCAGCCCGTGGAGCACCTCAAAGTACCCAGAAAAAGGGGTTGTTTTAATTATTCTTATTAATTAAAATCAAATTTTTCATCGGC
>JAUMJL010002237.1:0-19404 GCA_033558185.1 Dromococcyx pavoninus | reverse complement strand
TATACCTGCATAGAATAAAATAACTGTAGTTTTAGAAAATACCATATGCCGTGCATCTTTCTATAAAATCCCAGATGCACATTGTGAGCT
Source organism: Dromococcyx pavoninus (assembly GCA_033558185.1). Classification (NCBI taxonomy): domain Eukaryota; kingdom Metazoa; phylum Chordata; class Aves; order Cuculiformes; family Neomorphidae; genus Dromococcyx; species Dromococcyx pavoninus. Next base: position 19,314 of record JAUMJL010002237.1, on the reverse strand, counting down.
ATTTGACAGCTGCAACAGTAAGTGGGATAGAGAAATTACAGGTCACATAAACCTGTCCAGGATAAAAGTGTTAACCAATAACACATGAGGAATGTGCTTGGGTTGGACTAGGGGGATTAAACAACATGAGCTCATTATGCTAATTTTCTTCATCTCCGAATGTCTTTGTATTGCTTCACTGAAGTTGAAAGAAAAATTCCCAGTGATTTACGTGGAGAGATATTTCACCCTTCATTTCCCAGAAAGATATTTGCTTTATATGGTAAGCACAGTAAGTATGTGGGCATGGTACATATGAATTTATTCTCATTTCAGCCAAACACATTGTATGTAAGAATTTAGAATGCAGCAGGAAATGTTGGGTAACACAGAGCTGCTTTTGCCTCTAACCAACCACTACTACAAAGTTTAATACATTAACTATTACTTTCCTGCACCAAATACCTGGCAGATTTTCATTGTTATGTTAGGGAAGCAAAGTGAGTCATTTACTCTCCTTGCTTCTGCCGAATTTCTCATTCAGTCTGTTTTCAAACTCGTCTGGTCTTCACATTATTTAAGCAGTTAGCCATATGAAAACTCTTGTTCTCACTTTTCTGTCCATAAAAAGTTCTATTCCACCAGGTAAGTCCATTAAATTCCTGTTCTGGGACACATTATCACCTCTGTTGCCGTGTACACAGAGAGGTGGTTGGAGAAAGGAACAATTTGCTGTTTCCTAAATGTTCCCCATTTCCATATGTGCTTAGACATCATTAGATATGACTAATAAGGTAATGAAAAAAGCTGGGCTATAACCAGGAAGAGAAAGAAAACGTCCTTCCTTAGCCATTAGATGCTTTTTGCCATCCTCTTTAATTTTCACTTATCCAAAGCAGGAAGATTAGCTTAAGCAAGCAGTTACAGCAGGAGGTGGGAGCCAGAAGAATTTTAGGATTCATTTATCTCATCATGGACTATTGAAAGCGATTGCTGAGCACCTCCTAATCATTTTAAGAAGACACACTCCCATGGCTGAGTGCAAGGTATAACAGCTTGGTCCCTTGAAGTAATGAGAATTCTGCTGAATTCACTGGGGCAGGATTTTGCATTAATGTCTTCTTCAATTCCTACCACTTGTTTTTTCTGCTGAAGCCAGCTTAAGGCTGCCACATATTCCCTGGCAAGATGGCTCTCCTGCTGGAGGATGAGAAGGTTGCAGCTGCAGCTTCAGTCCTTCTTGGTGTGGTTACCATGTTACTTCATGAATGTGAGACTTCAGAAACCTCCTCCCTTCTCCAGCCCAGTGTAAGGGCTGCACACAGATCTGAACTGGGCCTCTCACCTATCGTCTTTGTTAACTCATCAAGCATTGCAAAAACTGCAGTGGCTGGGAATTGTTGACACGAGAGAAAACCAATTGCCTGCTGAGGTTTTACTTGCTGTTCAAATAAAACAAAGACAGAGGAACATGCGCAGTGGCTTCCAAGTGGCTGGAAGCTGACGTCTCCAGTTGCTGATGTACGCAGGTATAGGCACAGTGCTCTGCAGCTGCATGGACCGTTCAGGCATTGCAGGCTGACGCAGGAAACATCTAAGAGGCACGTCATTAGCTGTGTTGACACTGGCCATTAGATGGCTTCTGAAGAGAGGAGCGGCCTGCCTACACTGGTCACCTTTAGCTTATGCATCTTTTTAGTCATTGCCCAGTCTCTTCTTTGCCTCAGCTACTGCAGGCTTGGACTAGAGTCTAAAGGACCTTAGGCTCTAAACCTCCTTGCTCCTATTTCTCTCTGCCCACCCAGGATCAGACCAGAGGGAATTGCATGCAACAGCCTCAGCCTCCTGAAGGGACTGAATGGAGTAGGTTGGTCCTTCTCCACTGTGACTTGTGGTTAATTTACCACAGATACAATTACCGCAGTATCACCTGGCAGCTTCACCTGTGCCACAGAGTTTATCCTCTCAAATCTCGCATATTTAAGTTCCTCTGTTGCTTTCCCAGAAATAAGTAGAAAATCACTTTAGGTAGAAAGAATAAATTCATAGAAATACCACATTTTCAGATTGCTTTTAAATAATTTTATCTGCTAATACAATATTACTGACTTGAACATTGGAGCTTCATGGCAGATAACATAAGCAGAGATTTGGAGGGGACTAATTTAGTATGAAATGTTTCTGTCAGTAAAAAAGCAGAAGCACATTTTACCAATTTATAATCTGTAAAACTGAATGTCCACAGCAAAGGCTGAGAAAACTGCTTTCTTCTTTCCCCACAGGGGTAGCCTAAAAACAAACAGAAACTAAGGTAAAACTTAGCAATCTCATTTCCATATATACACCAAAATTCCTCTTTTGGGTTTGAATTCAGACGAGGTGGTAACAAATCCTTCCATAATATCAAAACCAAAGTCCAAACAACTGTATTTTAATAGGATCTTTCTTGATCCTGATGAGGGCCCAGATAAAGGTTTTGGCAGTTACAGACCAATGTTAGGAAAGATTCTGTGGAAGGAAATTTAGAGAACAGTAAGTTTGAATCCGCCACACAGTACAAAAATAAACTTCTGAGTTTCATAATAATTGATCAAAGCTGCATAAAGGTTAACTATTCCTTTCAGCACATTATGCCCAGTAAAGCAATTATAAAAAAATTAAGAGTGTTTGAAGACAGTTAATGGCAAAGATGCCACAAATCTTCACAGGAAAAATATTGTCAGTAGGTTTCACTCCCCCTCAACAGCTTCCCTCATCCAGAACTAGCAAAAATAACATGAAATGTCAAAAATAAAAATAATTCAAGGGTGACTTGCTGTCCCTAAAATATCCGTAGGAACATAAAACATCAATTTATATGTTATTGCCCACACATGTGTCTGGCTGACCATGCATGCAAGCCAAAAGACATTTCTAAATCCAGCTGTTTCTCTTGATGCTGCAGGCTAGAAGTCTGCGTGGAGTTGGGTCATCAGAGAAAGGCCCCGGTGTGCTGATGGAGTTTCTTCTTTAAGGTTCAATACTGACACTTGAATAGTGAGAATGAAAAGACACAAAAGAATTAGGTTAGTGAATGTAGGAAGAAGGGAAAAAGGAAGCTGTTGTGCATCCTGCAGGGCTGTGAAACTGAGAATGAGAAATTTTATATTAATGAAGATGATGGTGAGAAGGAAGTGCTCAAAAAAAGAAAAAACAAATGATACCCTGTTTAGAAAGTGTAGGTGACAGGAATAACAGTGATGCCATTAGTCACAGATAAAAGAAGTGAGAGGACAGGTATGTTAAGACAGATGCTGAGTTCAATCACTACTGCACTGTAACTATGCAGTTGCATAAATCCAGTCAGTTAAACAATCTTACTATGTGTCAAGGAAAGAAAATTGCTTTCATTCATGGATATCAGAGGCTTTGAAAAAATTAGTTTCTCTATTGTTTACATATGCATAATAGAATTATATAGCAGGAACAGATGAAATTGGGATAAGGTCACAGGAAAGTGAATATCAGTAAATCTTATATTAATATATATTAATATGTTAATATGTGTTTGTTGCTGGATGACACTGAATGAAATAGCTCAGCTGAAGAGCTAAGTATGTGGATGATGATTTGGACATGGATATGAATATGGAAAATGGATATAAACCTTTATGTTTTAGAAGATGAGGAAATCATTAATACCACATAGCTAAGAAGACATTTATCTTTTTCACGTTGTTGTCTTTCTCACTCTCTCTTTCACAGACACTCGACCAGATAATCAAGCGTCTAACTGGTACAGCCTATTTTGGTATGATGGAGCTAGAAACAAGTTTTTTAATTAATGGAGCTGATTTATAATTTAAATTGCTTTTACTTTTGCAGTTTACCCAGTAATGCAAACTTTCAAGTTGCTATTTTGAATGATGCATGAAGAACTAGGTGTTTATTGTCAAATGTACCTTTAATTTGAAATTAAAGAGAGACACAGAGTTTGGAAGTGAAATTTTACAGCTCATTGAATCTAAGCTTGTGATCCTTTAGCTGTAGTGAAATGCCAATATCAGTATGCAGAAGCATCTGCTCCCTGTAAAATAATGTAGATTTCTCCAGCTTCTATGGAGGAAATAAACTTCAGAGCTTTGTGGTTTACAAATCACTACCACATGATTATACAAGAATAACCTAGTAGAAAATATTTATTATGAGTTAAAAGCACATGTTCTTTTTCTCCAAAATCTCCCTCATTTTTATCATAGGCATAACAAACATCAGATAAAGAAGATTATTTTTAGTGTAAATGGGAAAAGAAGAAGACGGAAATTTCCAAACTTTCAGCAAAAGGCCTGGCTGTAAGTGTTACTGTGTGGCATGCTGTACCCTTTTTATTTGTGTTTGTAAATAAGTATCTTCTTTGGAGAGGGCTGACAATTTCTAAGATCACGATTGTCTTGTATTGAAGAACACACACAGAAGCAGCTCGTCCTTTGTAGCAGTCCCAAGCTCATATGGGATTGATTTTGTATGCTCCACAGTGGAAACCACTTTTGGTTTCCACCAAAATGAATGAAATTCATTCAGCCTAAAAATGAATGAAATTATTACAATGTCTTGCTCTCTGTTACCCCTTCTCCCAAAGCTCTGCCTTTTCTTGCTAGGCTCTGCTTGGGCAAGCTACCCTTAACCACACCCGCAAGGAGCTGTGCTTTTAACCTTGCCACAGTTTTAAGGAAAGCCCTACTGACTTTAGTTGGAAGGCTGCCTGGAGATGGGCTTTAGATCTAAATTTGCTACAGGATTCTGAGCAACCAGATCAGAGGGGCTATTTCAGCAAAGAGGTAGAGTTCACATTGCTAATAAGACCATATTTGGTATGCGCAGAGAACTTTTGCATGGCTGGCCAGGTCCTCTCTAAAGATGTTAAAGTATTTATGTTACTTGATTATTGCCTTAGGAAGTATTTTAATTGGTAAATATATAAACAGATAAAAGAAGATGTGAACAGTGTACCAATGTTCATTACTAACCTGAATAGTTTATATTGATACATAGTTTCAAGCATGCTTAAATAAATGGGAATATTTTGAAATCTACCTGAAACATGACACAGTGTGTTTGTTCTTAACATCTCTGTTTCTTAGTATGGAGAGGTGGTGGCCTCTAGTGAGTGGGCTCTGTATAGGACTACAGCAAACTGAGACTTCAAGGAAGATGTAATTGCAACTATCAGCATTTAAAAATATACTGCACACTTAGGAGAAGCTTTCTCAATTTTAAACTCAGTTGGAGCTACCGTGTAGACAAAGCTTTAGATGCCTTGGACTCTTTTTACTGAATTTCTTAAAAGCCATTTTTAGAAGGCTTTAAAGTCAGTTCAGGCTGCTAGGAACATGACCTACAGTGGGACTTCAATGTCTCTAAAAGCAGGATTGCTAAAATACTTTCAAACCTGGGCTGAATTTTTCACATTGTGGTAGATTTTCCAAGTACAGTCGAACATTTCTTCTGATCCTTATGGATGTTCAATCACATAATGCAACATGTGACTTCGCATGCCCATGGTAGGGCTGTCCATCTGTCCACTGGATCAAAGTCTGGGCTGTACACTGCTGTGTCAGAGGGCACGAGGCAAGCTTGCATCATTAATCATGATGCAAATGTATAGCTGAGCGTTTTGGCTTCTGGAAGAGCTCCCTGACATCAGGCATTGCTGGGTAGTGACCCTCAGTTGCAGAGCAAAGCAGTTCACTCATCCCTTCACAGAAGCTGCAGCTCGCAAAGAGATCTAAGACACAGCTGGCACACAGTCCACAGCACCTAGCCTGTGAGATCAGAGGGCAGGAGAGAGTCTATGTGGCACAGCAAGCACCTGACCTAGAAGTGCAACAGCAGAGGGCGATGAAGAGGGAATCAAAAGAGTAAGTCTGAAATGCAGCGCATGAGGCTGGGCAGCTCTTCAATCAGTGATTCACTGATAAAGTGGACGCACCTCCTTCTAGGGAGAATTAATTCACTGACGTTCATCCATGTCTTTAGAAGTATGAAGTGCTATATAAATGTGTTATCAGAACAGCAAGAGGAAATTGTACCTGTGAATCCTTGGTTGCTGTGTATTCTTATCTCTACCATTTCATAATGGGTTTTGTATCAGGGTTATTGATCAGACAGTCAGTGCTGGACTTCTCTGGCATAAAGCTCTCTGAGTCAGGGTCTTACTCCCCCACAATGTCTGCAACAGCTGCAGCAATCATATTTCTGCGGATATTTTGAATCAGTAAGACAAATAAAAAATACAGCGCTTGTAACTTAAACCTTTGAGATGATTACCTATTGCATTCTCATGAATATGTATGTTCTCCCATACTTCTTCCCACAGAATTTTACCTATTTGATATTAATTTTATACTTCTGTGTAATTGGATCCTTACAAAATACCGTTCTGTACAGTAAGCCAAGTTTTTTTTCTTTCATTTTATAATTAGAAATGAATCCTACACAGGCTGTAATTTATCTTTTGATTGTTAAATCTGCTATTGAGTAATTCCCTTCCTGATGATTTGCTGAGCATGCAATGGAAAAAAAAAGAGAAGTTTCAGTCAGATCTTCCAAAACAAGAAAGAACACACCCAGAGGCAAAGTGCATGCACAAGCAGAATTCAAAACAAGTTCTGTAACATATTTTATACATAATTTCGTAGTTTCCATGAGAAATGAAAATTTTTAGAGGATCCTGGCTGATTGTGCTACAGTTGCATAGAACTCTCCTAAGAGCTCATGAAGATTTGATTTTTGTCTCAATTAGGTTCTTGGCCCTTAAAATTTTCTTTTACAGTAAGATGCTTTTATTGCAAAATAGCAGAGTAATAGGACTTTTAAAAGGTGTAGACATCATTTCCCTGAATTGTATTGATGTTTTACATTGTCAAGGTAGTTTAAAGAGGCCTTATCACAATAAAAAGTTGAGTCTTTGACATTTTTTTTGCCAAACATTAGCAGTATGTGTGGTAGGTTACTTTCAGTGTTTGAGTCATAGATCTCTATGTAAGATCAAATGCATTCAAAAATCCATTAAAATGTAAAGTTTCATTATCTAGGCAGTTTGGAAATTTAGCATAGTTTGTTCAAAACACTTCTAGAAACCTTTATTTACTCATTTGACTGTAAGAAATATTTAGAAATAGAGTTGTAAATTCAAAATTGGCACATGTACCACCTGGTTACTCTGCAAGTACCTCTGAGCTTCAAATTCGGGTACATATACAGCTAGATTTTTGGTGTCTTAGTTGTGATCTGACCTTTGGATGTGCTGAGGATCCCCCTAATATCATTTGAGGTTGCTGAGGACTGCAACACTAATCAAACATAAAAGTTGGTGCAAGGCCTCCCTGCCATACAGTAAAATGCCAGTCTGGGCAATCACTAATAGTTTTAATGATTCTTGTGATACAGTAGAGTGGGGGTTTTGAGAGCTCAAGCCTAAAGTTCACATGGCAACGTCCTTTTTTTTTCTTTTTATGTTAGTTTCTAGTCATTGTGATTATGATAAAAAATCTTAAAAAACATTAACAGAATGTATTTTACAAGCCCCAGTCTACCAAACAATAATTAAAAAAAGGGAACCTAGCCTAAAAGGTGTTTAATAAAGAGGAAGCAGTACTACCTTATAAGTAAATCTTTGGTTTAGGTGCAGGCCATAGGCTCATTTTAAAGTTTCCAGTGTCTTTCATACACTGAACCTAAGAAAGAGCTGCAGGGAAGTGGGAAATGGCTGGTAGAGACTAGATCAGAATACTAAAGAAGTATTCTGATTCTCTGAAGCTATTTCCAGTTTATAGATGTGTTAACAAGTAGTTCTTCTTGTATTCGATTCCCAGTACATCTTTGGCCAGCCATGCTTTGGTAATGAAACTACCCAGCCATGGAAGCAACATCTGCAACTTCTTGTGCTGTGGCAAACCAAAGGCAATTTCTATTGTTGGGAATCCAGTACTCTCATTCTGAAATTCTTCACATGCCTTGTGTGGTGGCTGATATACGCTGCCAATTTACTAAAAGAAGGTCCATGTTGATCACTAGACTTCAGATTACTTATTCTGAAAAATTTCATTTCATATCCTGATTTTATTGGTAATGTGCCACATGTTAAAAACCAGTCTCAAATCTCAAGGTCATTGGTATCTCTGCCTCGTGAAATATTTTTTAAGACAAAATAGCAAGCTTATAGAATTGTAAAAATGAAGAGGCAATATACACAATGAACTCAAGTGAACACACAGTGCATTTTTTTGTCATACGTATTGAAGAGTTGGTTCTTTCTCCTTATATAATCACATAATTAGCTTGCATATGGGAGGGACGGAAGTCTGGAAAATTTGTGTTGTGATGACTGATAATACCACTGCTGTATTGATGATATATTTTGGTTTATAGAACAAAACTTCTGCTCATGATTCCAGTTCTATTTCCAAGTGGCATTGCAATCTCTAGTTTGGAAACTGCTTCTCTGGAGACCACTATATCCTTAATATGTCTACAGATGAATGTTTGCCTTGGGTGCTTAACATTGTGTTTACATTACCACCTATTTTTGTCAAGCACAATGTGCTTTCAAACCCTCTATAGGAATAATTTTGTAAACCATTTAAAAATCATACCAGAAAAGAGCAAATAGCTCCTATGGTGCCTTATGACTAGCAACTTCTAGAAAAGTTGCTTCTCCCTCAGTTACAGTTCATACACAAAGGCCTATTAATACTTTTTTCTGGCCAAAACACATAGTTAAAAAAAAACAACTGTCATTTTTCAGATAACAATTTGTACTGACAAGAGAAGTTTATAGGCTGTATTAATTTGAGAGTGAAGAGTGTAGAAGAATGGGATAAATATGGTTGAAGTTAGTTTGGACCGTGGGATTTACCCTCTGCCAGGTGCTCAGTACAAGATGTAGGATCTTTGTTCTGCACAAATTAGTAGACTGGTTGAAATCCCATGCACTGACCCCACGCCCCATTGTCCAATTTATTTCCTGCTGGGACCAGGTTTAAAATCCTACCCAGAGACTGCAGTAGAAAAATCTGAGCAAGTAAAAGTAGAGTAGTATCTGAGGACAAGGTAGTGTATCCATGCTTGAAAGTCAGGTTTGAGTAAGACTCATCTGGTAAAGCTTATGCATCTGGAAGTCAAGCATTTAAATTACAGTCACTCCCAGTTCCCTTTACAGTCTGTGCTGATAACCAGGCACAAATAGAGCATGGTCAAGCTCATCATCAGACAGGTCTCTAAGTTAAGAGAAGTAAGTTGACCTCCAGAGGCGTCTGCTTCCTTTCCTGTATATACTGGTAGACGAAATCCCTACACACAAACACCTACACTGTAGATGCTGCTATAGATACCTAAAAAAAGAAATCTGAACTAGTTGCTCTAGTCTCTCTTTATGGTCTATGGAACTCTGAATTTTAGGCAGTAAAGCCCAGGAAGGGAACTACAGATGAGCCAGACCAAGGAGACTGTCAGGAAGTCCACAAGAGTAATGCAGAGTCAGAACTCTAAAAGCTTATGTTGCTGATCCAGATCACGTAGGCTTCAGGGAATAAGAGGCGAACTTGCAAGAGGCAGCATAAAGCTGCAATGCAAGAAACAAGCGACCTTGCATGCCTGGCAGAGATCATTGAGGGCTGGGCAATACAAAAGCACAGTAATAAAACAAAATCAATAGCTTCTTGGATTACATAGTCATAAAGAAATCAGGCAGGGCAGACTCTGGCAAGCAGTCTTAAGTGCTGAGGAGCAGGTATGGGCAAAGTTTTTTAACATCAGATCTTCTCTAGTTGTAAGAGGTTCAGGCACCTCTTAAGACAAGTACCTCTTAAGAATTACCTCTTAAAAGGTACATAAGATCTTTCTGTAGTTGTGCAAGCATATATAAAGACAGTGGAATAAAACAAACAAACAAACAGAAATGTAAATTTGCAGTTCATTTGCTTTTTAAAGCAACACTATAAACTGAACAGCTATGCAATATTATATTGAGTGACTGAAGAATCACAGCTCCATTTAGCCTATTTACTTTCACGCACCTAAAAGTCTGGCTCAAATCCTCTGCTTGTTTACCAAATACAAATATCTTTGTAACACATAATTTCCCACGAAGGCAACTTATTTCCTCCTCATCTGTTATTTCTTTTAACAGAAAAATCTTCTTGAAAATAATTCCTGTTTGGCACTAAACTACCCAAGGCAAGCAGGTCAATAATTCAATAAAGTTGTTTTCAGACGATGTAGTACCTTTTATTCCCACATGCATATTCTGTATTATTTTTCCAACCCATATTTGAAAAGAAATTAATTCAAAGTCGTTGCTGTAGACTGAGAGCAAAAGAGAAAACCAGGAGTACAATAATGGCCTACTGCATCGGTAATGAAGAGACTCCAAGCTAATCTGCCATTTTTTTCTTTAAAAAATTCAAAGCAATGAACAATTCAGCCACCTTGAACAGTAGCAATTCTTTGTCTAAGAGAACATGGGTCACGTTATTCAGCACTGCACTCTTCCACATGTTGTCAAGGTGATGTAAAATTCAAAAGAAAGCCTTTTAAAGATCCTTGGATTTCACAAGTGAGAGACAGACAGCTGGCACCAAGCATTCTCCTTTATTATAAAGGACTGTTTGCTTCTGTATCCCCTGTAACATCTTCCAAACAAATAGTCTGGGATGCAAGAGAAGCCAGAAGCATTGGTTTTGACATTGTTTGTTCATGCAGCGTGTTGTACCTCTAGTTCACAAATCTCATCTTTCACAGTGATCTATATCTGACCTTTGTATGAATACAATAAACCCTACAACAGGCTCGTGTGGAATAACCTGCTTTCCATATAAAGTGGTTTCTGAGTGAAGTTTGTCTTCATTCTTGACTCATAATGTTCATTGTCCTTTCCAAAGGTTTCACATTTAATTTTGACAACCATTCTGCTAAATGTCTTACCTCATCTTGACTTTTCTTATCTCAGAGCATTTTCTTAAAGAGATTGCAGAGGAACGTTTTCATACTTTACATATTGTTGTGTAGCAGTGCTTTCGGCAACAGTACAAGGAAAAAATAAAGGATGAGGTGGACCTTGAGAGAATACAGGGAACAGAGCCAAGATATACTGCCCAAAGCCTCACGGTTTGCTACAAAGAATACTGCCAGCTTTCCTTCCCTGTCTGTGAGTTCAGGAGAGAATTTCATCTGTCAGCTGCTTATTCAGGTCTGTTGGATAAGGCTGGTGTGTCCAAATTTGTGCAATGAAACTATGTTCTTTCTTTTGCTTGTTTAGAAATTATATCAATAATTACTACAATTACCACCTGACATACTGTTGTGGATAACACCACACAGCCATTTGCTCACCACCTCCGCAGTGGGATGGAGGAGAGAATTGGAAAAAAAGTGGGAATGCATGGGTTGAGATAAAGACAGTCTAATAGGACAGAAAAGGAAGAATAAGAATAAGAATAAGAATAAGAATAAGAATAAGAATAAGAATAAGAATAAGAATAAGAATAAGAATAAGAATAAGAATAAGAATAAGAATAAGAATAAGAATAAGAATAAGAATAAGAATAAGAATAATGGTAAGAGAATATACGAAGCAAGTGACACACAATGCAATTGCTCACTACCCGCTGACTGATGCCCAACAAACCACAAGGAATGGGAGAGAAGGATTTTCTAATGCACACTTATCCCCATGAGAAGAAAATTAATTAACATATCCACTGTGATTTCAATGGTGCAAAGTGGTAAAAAGGAATTACAGGAAATACAAGGAATTAAAGGAAAACATGCTAGCATTTTTTTCTAAAGATTTACTGGAGAGAAAGGTGTTGTATTACAATGTGGCACTTCCTCAATGAGCTAAGGAGGAGTACCCATTTCTACAAAAATCTACCTGTGCTAGTTACTGGGTAGAATAACTTTTACTTTAGGCTTATACATTATTTAATTTTAGTCTTTCTTTTGCTCTGCATTTTCTACAATTGCTGCTATAACACCCAAATATCAATTTCACAAAGCAAAGCAAGGAAAAGCCACTCTTCCTGTAAGGAAAACACACCATGATATGAAACTTCGTGGCATGACTTAAAGGAACCTGTTTGTCTTCATTCCTGTGAAGAAGAGTTAGCACTATTAGCTTGAAAGGGAGTGTTATCTAAAGAGGGACTGAACGCCGCTGGGAAAGGCATTTGGATATGGTGTGGTTGTAGACTTGTATATAAAGTATGAACTTCAGACCTACGTGTAGACTCTTCAGAGGCCTAAATCCAAAACATACATATGTAGAAGAGAAGGAAAGTAGGACTGAGAAAACAATTTGCATGTTACAGTGGAAAACAGGTTGCTTAAGGATGAACTTAGTTCTTGTTGGAGAGAGGAGAAATTTTGGAGCTGGAGGACTTCAGCAGTGAGGAAAGAAGGACTTAGACTGGAAAAAGAGTGTACTAGCAAGGAGCAATAGTAGACTGACCGGTGAAAGCCTCCAAAAAGCAGCTGTAGGCCCATTTAAAGTCATGGATTGGCAACAGCCAGCCTCAGTATGTTAACAGGATAACATGGGTGGAAGAATCATAGAGTAGAAAGCGAGAAAGTAAGAGAAAGAAAGAAAGAAACCAATGAAGAGGGAAAAAAAGGAAGACAGAAATTTGTGATGTAAAACTGCCTGTAAACCTGTGGTGAGAGGTAACAAACCTCTTGTTCATTATGTCTTTTCTTTCACTGAATATGTAAATAGGGTGAACAACTGCCCAAGCTGCCCTTTCGGTGGTATTTAACTCTTATCTTCTGTCACTAATTAGTTTTGTTCAATAGAGGTAAATAGGTTCAAGGGGCAACATGGTTAATGCTGATGGAAATGTTTTATATAACATAAGGGAACGGCTGCTTCAGTCACAGAAAAAATTATCAAGATGGGGTCACTGTAGGTCATCTCATCCATTTTACACTGCAAAATGGGGAATGTCTCCAAGGTCCTAATCCAGCTGCTTTGTAATGCTTTGAGAGTTTTATCTTATTTCCATGGTTCAAAGGAAAGATAATGGCACAATATCCTTTGCATGATATGCTACCCTAGCACTTAGGGGCCAGATGAAAGCGCAGGGCAAAGGTGCTTTACAGCATCTGTATGTGCACCTGACCTCAGAGCTGTGCAGGAGCTGCTCATTCTCACAGCAGGTTTGCCACTTCAGTTCCAGCTCGGCATTTTTGTATACCCAAAAATGAATATTACAAACTGAAAGTATGTTCAGGTGCCCCCTGACGGTAGCCTCAGCTTCACACTGATACAGGAGATCCTCCATACAGTGGAAATAGCTAAAGACTGTTTTAGACCATCTAGTCCTTTCTGAGAAACATATAATATAAAACATAAATGTAAGCTCTAGATACTGCTTTTTTTTTTTTTTTTTACATTTCCTACTCTCTTTTGGAATACTTCTCTCCTTTCATAGCTCTCCCCGATACATTTTACTGCAGTTCACTAACTGTAACAGTTCAGCTCTGTCACCTTAAACAAGTTATTTAACAAGATCATTTTTTTTTTAATTCAAAGGATGTACTGATCTTTTATCTTTCTCAAGTAGAACACAAACACTGGAAGACAAAGGTCAGTTTTCCATTGTGTTTAGTGTGGAAAAACTCCAGGACTCATTCGAAGAACTGCTGTGCATCCATATACTGTAAATATTGGAGGAACTGTAAATGCTTTGTTTCAGCTCATCTAATATAAAAAAGGAGAGCTAGAAGCTTGTCTAAGTTAAGACTTCACTTAATTATTACACGAAGCAGATCCCATCTTTCAGAAAATACACCTTTAGAAAGTTGCTCCAATTTTTAAGTATTTTCACTGCTAGAATTTTGTACAGTAGCCTCATTCAGCTTCAAGACTTACCATACATCAATACACATTCATGACAGCGACTGTAATGTACCATTTTATTGTGTGCTGAAAATGTTGTTTTATAAAGTAAGTTACTTAGAGACTATGTTTATACTGAACTCACAAAATTCCACTTAATAAAGTGAATAACTGGATCTTTGGAGTCTCTTACTAAGAAACTTTTTTCTAAACCTTTAATAATTTTCCCAACAGTTTTCTGAGCTATGTGCAATTTATCTTAGACTGAGGACACTGTAACTGAACACAATATTCTAAAAGCATTTACCCTGAAAGAAAGGAAAAGTGTAACTTCTCATCATGTATTTGATAACCCCATGTTTATACCCAAAAACGTACTATTCCTTTCAGGCATAATGCTCCAGAGGAAGCTTACTTCAGAGACTGTCTGTCAGGATCCTCGGCTTTGTCTAAACCACACAATGAGCCTGTCTGCTTCCTGAGTGTAAAAAAGATGAGGACCAGAAAGGGCCCTGAAACTGTGAACGCACTGCTCAGTGATAACTAAAACAGGGTGTGTTATCAACACTGTTTTCAGCACAAATACAGCACAGTCCCATATGAAGAACTTTAACCGTATCCCAGCCAAAATCAGTACAGAGCCCTAAGCCAAAAATTGCCTTGAAATAATTTATGAGTTATTTACCAATATAATAATGCACATGCTTGTACAAAGCTGTACAAGGAGGGAAATGGTGATGGTCAGAAAGATCGCCTGTTTGCTCTTGATCTACAACTTCCCAAGATTACTGTAATTTCTTTTACTGCTAAATGACAAGATCTTACTCATTTTTGCACTATTTCAATAAGTAATGATATTTTAAGCTCCCAATCTTGTCTTACATTCACATTTTAGCCTGTAGATAGGATTTTGAATTGTAGCAAGTGGTAAATATATTTCAAGGCTCCCTTTTTTTTTTAAGTGAGCATTATATTGCATTTTCTGTGTATTCTTCCATCTGCTAGCACACAAACAATTGTAGGATCAGACTCTAGCTGGGCTAGCAGGACCCGAAGAGCCTCATGTTCTTCAGAAGTGTGAGGCAGAAGAAAAGTAGCTTGTCCATGCCTTGCTGGCGCTATTTATCCACAGGCTTCTTAGAAGTTTGGACTGTGTGAATATAGTGCTTATCTGGTAAAACAAACTGTACATTGTTGCAACTTATGGTATCAAAAATTTACCAACTCTTAAATCTTGTTCTTGGCTTAGCTAACAATGCTTACATTTACACTGGGCAGAAAAATCATCTTACTTCTTTAGTAGAAAGTTCCTTTATGAATAATATTGTCTTACTTCATCACACAAAAATATAATTATTAAATGTGTACCCAGTATTTATATAGGACAAGGGCTGCATAATATTTCCTGCCAATCTCCACAACAAGACTTGTGTCTCAGCTCTGCAGTTCTCAGAAGGTCTTGCAAAAATCCTGTTAAAGATGGTTGCCATTTTTTTTGTGATTTCTTCATAAAGATTTTTCTAGCTTTTAAGGCTGAACAGTGCCAAATTTTCCCTGTAGTATTTTAAACCATTTCCTCCTACTTCTTTTAATTGGTGTGTAAACTTAGTTTGGTCACTCACAAAATAAATAATGTTAGGAGACAATTAACCTATAAGCAAAAAATAAAAAAATAAAGGGAAACTTCTGTATTTTTCAGAATATTGTGAGAAACACACACTTCAGCAGGTTCACAAGCTCTGCTGGAGTGTCAGAGTCTAATGAAAGTTACTGTATACCACCTGCTGAATTGATTTAAATAGGCGGACTGATTAATTAATGTGTCAGTTTGGACAATGGCTTCAATTTCACTTTTCTACAAAACAAAAGTTGCAACAAACCATAGAATCATCATAGAATTACCTGAGTTGGAAGGGACCCAAAAGGATCGTCGAGTCCAACTCTTATCCCTACATAGGATACTCCCAACATTCACACCATGTGACTGAGGGCATTATCCAAATGCTTCTTGAATACTGGCAGACCGGATGCGATGACTTCCAGTGGTCCACCATCCACTGGGTGAAGAACCTCTTCTGAATATCGAATCTAAATCTCCCTTGGCACATCTTCCTGCTATTACCTCTAGTCCTATCATAGTTTGCAAAAGAGAAGAGATCAGCACTTGTTTCACCTCCCTCCCTTGTGAGAAGGAACGAAGAGGTATGGAAAAAACCTATTAGGCAATCTAGTTCACGTCCTGTCATTGCAGAACAGTCCCTCAGAAGACATTTTTATTCCAATTTGTCCAATGCTTGGAAAGGCACAAGCCACAGTTGCTGCCCACAGAAGAATGTACACGCTGCTAAACTCTGATCTCTATCTTGATGTACAGGGAATGTCTTTATTTTTGTAATAGTATTGTATCGTGTCTACTTAAATAATGCCCTTGCACCTCTCTGTATGGTTGATATTCTTATACAGCAAATACCTAAAAGCTATATTAGAAACTTCCCATTCATTGTCATTGATTTCATATTCATTTCATCGAGAGACCCACACTGGCACAGGGTCTTGTCTACAAGAAATTCCTTGAAAGGCTGGCACTGTACTGCCAGCCCCTCCAGACAAAGAAACTCTCTCTCATTCAGTGTCTGAAAACACCTGTAATGCTCCAAGTAATGTCAAACCACCTCAAGAGTAGTCCAAATGCCGTCACCTTTTGCAAGAAATGTATAGTGTAGCTGGCATGGGTTGCACTGCTGGGAAAGATATGAAGTGTACTTTTTTTGCCAGATACCAGAGTTCTTTCTTTGCTCTGCCTTTGTAGTCTGGTGCAATCAAGGTCTGTGAATACAAAATCAAATATATTATATAAGATAAACAATCAGAAATGTGTCAGATGGAAGTATTAAAGTTTGGTATCTGGAAAGCTTGTTTTTCCTTATTTTTCAGATGGTATTTTTTCAGGTGTTCAGCAATCCCATTGCATATCCTGCCTTTCTCCATGGAAGCATCAATTTTTATTGAAAAAGCTATATAAGGAAATTTTAACAGCATCTTTGAACACTTTTATGAATCTGGTCTTAAAGTTCTCTGGAAATGAAAACTTCTACTGACTGCTACACTGCCCCTGAAGAGCAGCAGAAGATACCATTTTTTCAATAAAACACCTGGGAAGATAACTACAGTTCTGAGCATCATCAAATGCTCAGTGGCTCTGGATCACGAGTAAGCACTGGAAGAAGGAGTTACAGAACTGTAAAAAATCTTGTCTCAGCTGCCATGGCAAAAATGCATTTAACTGGAAAAAGTAGCCAATACCCATCTATCTCCGCTATTTTTTAATCAGGTGAAGATTATAACATCATATATGCAGGCCTATATGACTTATTTAATACTATATTTCTTCTCTCTTTCTCCAGTACATGTACTATACTTAAATACCCATAATATTGAACTCTAGGCAAACATCTCTGTTGATTACGAGATCTTTGCCTTTAAGATCACAGAGTAACTCTGCAGTGGTGCAACTACATGTTGCCACATCTACACGTTTTTTAAATACCTCCAGAGATGGAGACCCTTTTCTGGGCAGTCCATTCCAATACTTCTCCACTCTTTCAGTAAAGATATTTTTCCTAATATATAATCTAAACCTCCAACTTGAGGCTGTTTCCTCTCATCCTATTGCTAGTTACTTGGGAGAAGAGACCAGCACCCACCTCGCTACAGCCTCCTTTCAAGCAGTTGTAGACAGAAATAAGGTCTCCCCTCAGCTTCCTCTTCTCTAGGCTAAACAATCCCAGTTCCCTCAACCGCTCCTTGTAAGATTTGTGCTCCAGACCCTTCACCAGCTTCGTTGCCCTTCTCTTGACACACTTCAGCACCTCAATGTCTTTCTTGTACTGAGGGGCCCAAAACTGAACACAGGACTCAAGATGTGGCCTCACCAGTGCTGAGTCCAGGGGCACAATGCTAGCCACACCATTTCTGATAGTCGCTCTGTCCCCCAAGTGCAAGTCTGTGTTTAAAGTTGTTAGTGTAAGTTATATAAAACACATTTTTAAAAGAAATTCAGTTTCACATTATGTCAAATTTTACAAAACTTCATGATCAAAATTCCATGTTTATACACACAGGGAGGCCATGGCTCTGGTCCTACAAATAGTGAGGGGTGTGCTTATCCCAGGGACATTAGCAACCTATGCTAAATGGTCTGAGGTCCCCAAAGCTTTCCATTGCACCGAAATTAAACATGTACTTGACCGTTTTGGAGAGTTCAGGCCTAAAGATCGTGTTGTTGCTGACCCCAGGGGAGCCCTGCTCCAGGGAAAACAGGCTGTATCACCACAGAATTTAATAAAAGCCAGATGTAGAACCAGGAAAGTGTAAGTATGCAAGGATAAGTCTTAGCCCTCTTCCAGCATTTCAGTTCCTTCTTGTGGTGAGGATTCTCAGACTGGTCCCTGACACTCTCAATCCCTTCATCCCCCAGCATGTATTGGTACTGAGCCCGGACACAGGCGCAGGACCTCACACTTCACCTTGTTGATCCTCACGAGGTTTTCACAAGCCCACTTCTCCAGCTTGCCAAGGTCCCTCTGGATGGCATCCTGTCCCTCAGGGGATGTCAACCTCACCACTCAGCTTGATGTCAACCACAGATTTGGAGGAGAGGAGGTGCTTAACTCCCTTGTGAGACCCCACCTGGAGTATCATCTCCAGTTCTGGAATTTCCACATAAGGATATTGAACTGTTGGAGTGGGTCCAGAGAAGGGCTACAAAGATGATCAAAGGGCTGGAGCAGCTCTGCTATGAGGACAGGCTGAGAGAGTTGGGAGTGTGCAGTCTGGAGAAGGCTCCGGGGAGACCTCATAGAGGTCTTCTGGTACCTGAAGGGGGCCTACAGATAAGCTGGGGCAGAACTTTTCACAAGGGCAAGTAGTGATAGGATGAGGGGGAACAGCTTTAAATTGGAAGATTTAGATTAGACGTCAGGATGAAATTCTTCAGGATGAGGGTGGTGAGACACTGGCACAGGCTGCCCAGTGAAGTTGTGGATACCCCCTCCCTGGAAGTGTTCAAGGCCAAGTTGGAGGTCTTGTGCAGCCTGGTCTGGTGTGAGGTGACCCTGCCCATGGCAGGGGGGGTTGGAACTGGATGGTCTTTTAAGGTCCCTTCCAACTCAAACCAGTCTATGATTCAAATCTACGTCCCTCAAAGCGCCCTCAGGCCTCTGCTCTCACCGCCGGCCCCCCCCCCCCTCCCCGCCGCACCAGCCAGCCGTGTTGCAATTCGAGGACGAGGGCCTGGGGCGACGGTGGGCGGGGACGCAAACTCCGACCCTCTCCCGCCGCCGCCGCCGCCGCCGCCGCCGCCGCCGCCGCCGCCCGCCGCCGCCGCCGCCGCCGCCGCCGCCGCCGCCGCCGCCGCCGTTCCCGACCCGCGCCTGCGCGGAGCCGCCCCCTCTGGCCGCCCC
>JAUMJL010002236.1:0-20950 GCA_033558185.1 Dromococcyx pavoninus | reverse complement strand
CGTTGCATCAGGCGCGATGCGGTTGCGGGTGACTGCGGGAGCCCCGGCCACGCTCAAGGTGCTGGCGGCTGCCGGAGCCGCGGCCGCACCGGTTCAGCTCGAATGGGGCCGGCCCGGGGGGCAGAACCCCGCAGCGGGGCCCTGGGGGCCCGTCCTGGAGCTGCGGAGCGGCGCGGAGCTGTTCTCCGCAAACGCCATCTGCCAGTGAGGGGGGGGGGAATGGGGAGGGGAGGGGGCCTCTGTGAGTGGGGGGGAATGAAGGGGTTTGGGAATGGGGGGGGAAATCGGAGGGGGGGGCGCTGTGAGGGGGGGATTGAAGGAGTTAGGGAATGGGGGGGGGCGCTGTGAGGAGGGGGGCTGAGGGAGTGGGGGGAGAGGTGGTGTGGAGGGATGGGGAGCCGGGGGGGGTGGGTTGTGAGGTGGGGGAGGGAGGGAGGGGGTGTGGAGGCCGGGGATGGGGGAGGCTGGGGGGGGTTGTTTTGAGGGGAGGGGGGGCTGAGGGGGTGAAAGGGATGGGGGCTGGGGGGGGGGCGTAAAGGTCCGGGAGGGGGGATTTGAGGGGGGGAGACTGGGGGGTGGGAGGGGCTGTGAGGTGGGGGAGGAGTGAGGGGGTGGGGGTGGGAAGGGGGGATTTGGGGGGGGGCTGTGAGGTGGGAGAGGGGTGAGAGGGATGGGGGGTGTGAGGGGGATGAGGTGGGGGGGTGTGAGGGGGGGTGGGGGGAATGATGTGGGGGGTGGGGACAAGGTGGGGATGAGGGTGGGGGGGATTGGTGTGAAGAGGGGGGAGGAAGGTGGGGGTCGGGGTGCTGTGGGGGGTAAGGTTGGGTGGGTGGGGGGTGAGGTGGGGGGTTGGGGGGGGTTTAAGGTGTTGGTTGGGGAGTGGGTGCGGGGGGAGGTGGGGGTGGGGGTGAGGTAGGAGGATGGGTGTTGAGGTGGGAGATTGGGGGGGAGGCTGGAATGGTGGCGATGGGCTTGTGGGGGGTGTGATACGGGATGGGAGGGGGATGTGTGGGGGGTGGAATGTCCCCCCCCCAGTTTCCCCACTCTCCCCCAGTTTCCCCACTCTCCCCCCCTTTCACCCCCTCCCCAGGTTCTTCTTCCTGGCGCGCGGCGAGGAGCCCACGGACCTCACCAACCAGTGGCTGGAGTGGGAGGCCACCGAGCTGCAGGTGGGTGCCCTGGGGTTGCCCTGCTTGTGGGACCACCCCCCCTCACCCCACACCCCATCTGACACCCCCTCCCCATTCCATCTCCCCCCCCCCCCCTCCCCTTGTCCCAGCCGGCAGCCTCGGCCGCCCTGTACTCCCAGTTGGTGCTCGGGAAGAAGGGTCCGGAAGCCCTGGGAGCACTGGGACCGCTGCTGAGCCACATGGAGCAGAAGCTGCGCAGGAGAGGCGGCGCCTGCCTGGCCGGGGTGAGTGGGAAGGGATTCTCCTCCTTCCTGGAATGCTGTTGGGATCCTGAGGGACAGCCCTGGGCTCGTCCCCGGGCCTGAGTGCGTTTCTCCGTGCCAGGACGCCGAGTCGGTGGCCGACGTGGTTGTGTGGGGCACCTTGTTCCCCGTGCTGCGGGATGAGCCCAGCCTGCCCGGTAAGGATCCTGGAATCAGGGAGTGGGATGAGTTGGGAGGGACCCACAAGGACCATCGAGTCCAGCTCGTGGTGGGGACAACCCCAACGTTCACCCCGTGGGGCTGAGGGCCTTGGCTGCTGGGATATTGTCAGGTGGGAATGCTTGCCTGGGGAGCTGTTCCAGGGCTCCACCACCCTCTGGGGGAACAACCTCTTCCCAATGTCCAATCTAATCCTCCTCTGGCATCTTCCTGCCATTCCCTGGGGAGCTCTTCCACAGCTCCACCACCCTCTGGGGGAAGAACCTTCTCCCATATCCAACCCAACCCTCCCCTGGCATCTTCCTGCCATTCCCTGGGGAGCTATTCCAGGGCTCCACCACCCTCTGGTCGAACAACTCTTTCCCAGTGTCCAACCCAAGCTTCTCCTTGTCCTGTCTTTGGTCACCTGAGAGAGGAGAGCTCAGTTCCTGCTCCTCCTCTTCCTCCTTGGTGAGGAAGCTGTGGGAAATGCAGTGTTCCTTCCCACTCTGGTAGGATTGGGACCAATTCTCAACTCAAGACTTCCCTGTCAGCACCCCCAGCGCATCCAGATAAACTGCAGAAGCTCCTTGTGCCAGCAGAACCCCAACCCGGGTTCCTTTATCCCTGAAACCATTCCAGACATCTCCAATAAAGTCAGGGAGGGGACATTTCTCATCTTCCTGTGGCTGCAGGAATCACACTGCTCTCTTTTTCACCCCTCAAGGCGAGCTGCAGGCGCTCAGGACCTGGTTCCAGAAGATGACCCTCTTGGAGGCCTGCAGGAAGGCTGCTGACTCCGTCCTGGCGCCCGAGGCTCTGCTGGATTTCAAGTCCTACCTGCAGAAGCAGCCCCCACCCTGCCTGGCCCTGGAAAGAGCCACCAGTAACGAGCCCGAGGTGCAGCCCTTGGCCCAGGGGATGGATCCCTGTGGATTTGGTGGCCACGGCCACGCGGAGCCTCGCTCAAACCACCCCTTCCTGCAGGAGGAAGAAGGTTCCGAGCGCGTCCTGACGGAGGAGGAGATCGAAGCCGCCGCCTCCGCCTGGGCCCGCGGCGCCGCGGCGCTGCCCGAGCCCTGGCAGCCTCAGAAACCCGTGTGAGCGCCCACCCCGCTGCCCCCAGCCTCCCTGAGTGGGGGGGGGGGGGGCTCATCCTGCCCTTTGGAGGTGGTCCTGAGGCGCCTCTGACCTGCCCTCGCCCCTCGGCCAGGCTGCCCGTGGAGGGCGCGAGGAACGTCCTGATCACCAGCGCCCTGCCCTACGTCAACAACGTCCCCCACCTGGGCAACATCATCGGCTGCGTCCTCAGCGCTGACACCTTCGCCAGGTGAGAGCTGGAGGGGAGAGCTGGCAGTGGGCAGAGCCCCCTGGGGAGGGGGCTGTGCCAGGGGAGAGCTGGCAGTGGGCAGAGCCCCCTGGGGAGGGGGCTGTGCCAGGGGAGAGCTGGCAGTGGGCAGAGCCCTGTGGGGAGGGGGCTGTGCCAGGGGAGAGCTGGCAGTGGGCAGAGCCCCCTGGGGAGGGGGCTGTGCCAGGGGAGAGCTGGCAGTGGGCAGAGCCCCCTGGGGAGGGGGCTGTGCCAGGGGAGAGCTGGCAGTGGGCAGAGCCCCCTGGGGAGGGGGCTGTGCCAGGGGAGAGCTGGAGGGGAGAGCTGGCAGTGGGCAGAGCCCCCTGGGGAGGGGGCTGTGCCAGGGGAGAGCTGGCAGTGGGCAGAGCCCCCTGGGGAGGGGGCTGTGCCAGGGGAGAGCTGGCAGTGGGCAGAGCCCCCTGGGGAGGGGGCTGTGCCAGGGGAGAGCTGGAGGGGAGAGCTGGCAGTGGGCAGAGCCCCCTTGGGGAGGGGCTGTGCCAGGGGAGAGCTGGCAGTGGGCAGAGCCCCTCTGGGGAGGGGGCTGTGCCAGGGGAGAGCTGGAGGGGAGAGCTGGCAGTGGGCAGAGCCCCCTTGGGGAGGGGCTGTGCCAGGGGAGAGCTGGCAGTGGGCAGAGCCCCTCTGGGGAGGGGGCTGTGCCAGGGGAGAGCTGGAGGGGAGAGCTGGCAGTGGGCAGAGCCCCCTTGGGAGGGGGCTGTGCCAGGGGAGAGCTGGAGGGGAGAGCTGGCAGTGGGCAGAGCCCCCTGGGGAGGGGGCTGTGCCAGGGGAGAGCTGGAGGGGAGAGCTGGCAGTGGGCAGAGCCCCCTTGGGGAGGGGCTGTGCCAGGGGAGAGCTGGCAGTGGGCAGAGCCCCTCTGGGGAGGGGGCTGTGCCAGGGGAGAGCTGGAGGGGAGAGCTGGCAGTGGGCAGAGCCCTGTGGGGAGGGGGCTGTGCCAGGGGAGAGCTGGAGGGGAGAGCTGGCAGTGGGCAGAGCCCCCTTGGGGAGGGGCTGTGCCAGGGGAGAGCTGGCTGTGGGCAGAGCCCCCTGGGGAGGGGGCTGTGCCAGGGGAGAGCTGGAGGGGAGAGCTGGCAGTGGGCAGAGACCCCTGGGGAGGGGGTTGTGCCAGAGGAGAGCTGGCTGTGGGCAAAGGTCCTTGGGGAGGGGTCTTTGCCAGGTGAGATGTGACTGTGGGCAGAGCTCCTTGGGGAGGATCTTGGGGAGGGGGCTGTGCCAGGGGAGAGCTGGCCAGGGGGAGGATCTTGGGGTGGGGGCTCTACCAGGTGACCCCTGGCTCTGGGCAGAGCCCCTTGGGGAAGGACAGGGAAGGGGCTTTGCCAGGTGAGACTCAGCTGTGGGCAAAGCTCCTTGGGGAGGATTGGGGTGGGGGCTTTGCCAGGTGAGACCCCACCGTGGGCAGAACCCCTTGGGGTGGGGGCTTTGCCAGGTGAGACCTGGCTGTGGGCAGAGCCCCTTGGGGAGGGGGCTTTGCCAGGTGAGACCCCACCGTGGGCAGAACCACTTGGGGTGGGGGCTTTGCCAGGTGAGACCTGGCTGTGGGCAGAGCCCCTTGGGGAGGGGGCTTTGCCAGGTGAGACCCCACTGTGGGCAGAGCCCTTTGGGGAGGGGGCTTTGCCAGGTGAGACCTGGCTGTGGGCAGAGCCCCTTGGGGAGGGGGCTTTGCCAGGTGAGACCCCACTGTGGGCAGAGCCCTTTGGGGAGGGGGCTGTGCCAGGTGAGATGTGGCCATGGGGAGGATCAAAGCAGGGGCTTTGCCAGGTGAGACCCAACCGTGGGGACAGCTCCCTGGGGAGGGTCCCTGGGTGGGTGGGGGGTGCTGTAGGCTCCGCGTTCCCCCTCCCCACCGTCGGGGGTGCCCCCAGGTACTGCCGCCTGCGGCGCTGGAACACCCTCTACGTGTGCGGCACCGACGAGTACGGCACTGCCACCGAGACCAAGGCCCTGGAGGAGGGGCTGACGCCCCAGGAGATCTGTGACAGGTACCACGCCCTCCACGCCGACATCTACCGCTGGTTCGACATCTCCTTCGACCACTTCGGCCGCACCACCACCCCGGGGCAGACCAGGTGAGCCACGGGCCGGAGGGTCACCTGGGAGGAGAAGACCTTTGGGATCATCGAGTCCGACCGTCCCCAAACCACGTCCTTCAAAAACTCATCCACCCTTCTTCTAAACCCCTCCAGGGATGGTGACTCCACCCCCTCCCTGGGCTGTTCCAGGGCCTCAGAACCCTTTCCCTAAGGAATTCTTCCCAATATCCAATCTGAACCTCCCCAGGCACAACCTGAGGTCATTTCCTCTCCTCCCATCGCTGTCCCTTGGGAGAAGAGCTCAACCCCCCTCCCCACGGCCTCCTCTCAGGCAGTTGCAGACAGGGATGAGGTCTCCCCTCAGCCTCCTCTTCTCCAGCCTGAACAGCCCCAGCTCCCTCAGCCGCTCCTCACAGCACTTGTTCTCCAGCCCCTTCCCCTTCTCTGGACGCTCTCCGACCCCTCAAGGTCCTTCTTGGAGTGAGGGGCCCAGAACTGACCCCAGCACTCGAGGGGTGGCCTCCCCAGTGCCCAGGGCAGGGGCACAATCCCTGCCCTGCTCCTGCTGCCCACGCTGTGTCTGACCCAGCCCAAGATGCCATTGGCCCTCTTGGCCTCCTGGGCCACTGCTGGGCTCGTGTTCAGCCCCTGCCAACCAACACCCCCAGGGCCTTCTCCTCCAGGGCCTTTCCAGCCGCTCTTCCCCAAGGCTGGAGCTGCACAGGGGTTGTTGTGTCCCAAGGGCAGGACTGGGCCCTTGGCCATGGCCTTGAACCCCAAGAAGGCCTGGCTGAGCGTGCTCGGGGCTTTTCTTGCTGAAGGTCACCCACCCTCCTCTTCCTCTCCCACCCCAGGATTGCCCAGGACATCTTCCAGCGCCTGCTGGCCCGTGGTTTCCTGCTGGAGGACACGGTGGAGCAGCTGAGGTGTGAGGACTGCCAGAGGTTCCTGGCCGACCGCTTCGTGGAGGGCACCTGCCCCTTCTGCTCCTACGAGGAGGCCCGGGGCGACCAGTGCGATAAATGCGGCAAACTCATCAACGCTGTGGAGCTGAAGGTGGGATGGGACCCCCCAGGGGAGCACCCCAGAGCTGTGGGAGCACCCCCAGGAGCTGTGGGAGCACCCCCGGAGCTGTGGGAGCACCCCCAGAGCTGTGGGATCACCCCAAGAGCTCAGGGGCCACCCCAGAGCTCCGGGAGCACCCCCAGAGCTATGGGAGCACCCCCAGAGCTCCAGGGCCACCCCAAGAGCTCCAGGGCCACCCCAGAATTGTGGGACCACCCCCAGAGCTGTGGGAGCACACCCAGAGCTGTGGGGCCACCCCAAGAGCTTTGGGACCACCCAGAGCTGTGGGAGCACCCCAAGAGCTCATGGGACCACCCCAGAGCTCCTGGGAGCACCCCAAGAGCTCCGGGACCATCCCAGGAGCTCCAGGGCCACCCCAGAGCTGTGGGACCACCCCGGAGCTCCGGGACCACCCCAGGAGCTGTGGGAGCATACCCGGAGCTGTGGGAGCACCCCAAGAGCTCCTGGACCACCCCAGAGCTGTGGGAGCACCCCAAGAGCTGTGGGAGCACCCCCAGAGCTCCGGAAACACCCCAGAGCTCCAGGACCACCCCAAGAGCTCCAGGACCACCCCAGAGCTGTGGGACCACCTCATGAGCTCTGGGAGCACCCCAAGAGCTGTGGGAGCACCCCCAGAGCTGTGGGGCCACCCCAAGAGCTCCTGGACCACCCCAGAGCTGTGGGAGCACCCCAAGAGCTCCTGAACCACCCCAGAGCTCCTGGGAGCACCCCAAGAGCTGTGGGAGCACCCCAAGAGCTCGGAGGCCACCCCAGAGCTGTGGGAGCACCCCCAGAACTCCGGGATCATCCCAGGAGCTCCAGGGCCACCCCGGAGCTCCGGGACCACCCCAGGAGCTGTGGGAGCATACCCGGAGCTGTGGGAGCACCCCAAGAGCTCCTGGACCACCCCAGAGCTGTGGGAGCACCCCAAGAGCTGTGGGAGCACCCCAAGAGCTGTGGGAGCACCCCCAGAGCTCGGGAAACACCCCAGAGCTCCAGGACCACCCCAAGAGCTCCAGGACCACCCCAGAGCTTTGGGACCACCTCATGAGCTCTGGGAGCACCCCAAGAGCTGTGGGAGCATCCCCAGAGCTGTGGGGCCACCCCAAGAGCTCCTGGACCACCCCAGAGCTGTGGGAGCACCCCAAGAGCGCCTGGACCACCCCAGAGCTGTGGGACCACCCAGAGCTGTGGGACCACCCCAAGAGCTGTGGGAGCACCCCCAGAGCTCCGGAAACACCCCAGAGCTCCAGGACCACCCCAAGAGCTCCTGGACCACCCCAGAGTTGTGGGGCCACCCCAAGAGCTCCTGGACCACCCCAGAGCTGTGGGAGCACACCCAGAGCTCCGGGACCACCCCAAGAGCTGTGGGAGCATACCCGGAGCTGTGGGAGCACCCCAAGAGCTCCTGGACCACCCCAGAGCTGTGGGAGCACCCCAAGAGCTCGGGGGCCACCCCTGAAACCATGTCCTGGGCCCCCTCCAACCTGCTTTTTTCCTCCTGCCAGAACCCACAGTGCAAGATCTGCAAAGGGGTCCCCGTGGTGAAGCCCACCCGGCACCTTTTCCTGGATCTCCCGAAGGTGAGGGGAGCACCGAGGAGGGGACGAGGACCCCCTCCCCTTGGTGCCACTGAACCCCTCCCCTCCACAGCTGGAGGAGAGGTTGGAGACCTGGTTGGAGAAATCCTGGGCCACCGGGGACTGGACACCCAACGCTCGTTACATCACTCGCTCCTGGATCCGGGATGGGCTCAAACCCCGCTGCATCACCCGGGACCTGAAGTGGGGCACCCCGGTACCCCTGGAAGGCTTCCGTGACAAGGTGGGTCCCTGCCCGTGGCCTCTTGTCATTGAGTTGTGGATCCACCGAGGTTGGCAAAGCCTTCCCAGTTCCTCCAGTCCAACCATCAGCCCCGACCCCCTGCTGTGCCCGTTCAACCCTGTCCCCAAGTGCCGCTGCCGCGTGGCTTTGAAGCCATTCAGGTCTTGGAGACCCAAAGAGCTGCCAATCTGAACCTCCCCTGGAGCAACTTGGAGCTGTTTCCTCCTCCCCTGTCTCTCATTATGTGGGAGAAGAGCCCAAACATCCTTTCCTCTCATCCTTTTCCCTTGGGAGAAGAGCCCAGCACCCACCTCACCACAACCTCCTCTCCAGGAGCTGCAGAGAGCAGTGAGGTCTCCCCTCAGTCTTCTCTCTCCACACCAAACCCCTCCCCAGGTCCCTCAGCCGCTCCCACAACCCCTGTTCTCCAGACCCTTCCCCTTCTCAGGACACTCTTCAACCCCTCAAGGTGTTTCTTGGATTGAGGGGCCCCAAACTGACCCCAGGATTTGAGATGTGGCCTCCCCAGTGCTGAGCACAGGGATGACTCCCCAGCTCCTGGTGACCACCCTGTGGTTGATCCAAGCCTGGATGCTCTTGGCCTCCTTGGGCCACTGCTGCCTCACGTTCTGCTCTTGGCCCACACCTCCAGCACCCCAACTCCCTTCCCTTCTCCAGACACCTTCCAGCCCTTCCAGTGTCCCCCCTGTGGCCTCCCTGAAGGTCCCTGCTCACCTCTTGCTCCCTCCCTCTCAGGTGTTCTACGTCTGGTTTGATGCTCCCATCGGCTACTTATCCATCACTGCCAGCTACACGGAGCACTGGGAGAGGTGGTGGAAGAACCCCCAGCAGGTAAGAGCCTGGCAACGGAGGCAGGGATGAAGTTGGAGGTCCAAATCCATCTGTTTCTTCCCTACCAGGTTGAACTCTACAACTTCATGGCCAAGGACAACGTCCCCTTCCACAGCGTCATCTTCCCCTGCTCGCTCCTGGGTGCTGAGGACAACTACACCTTGGTGAACCACCTCATCGCCACAGGTACCGGGGCCACCAGGGATGGGTTGTGATTCCAGGCTTCCCTGCTTTTCCCTCAGCACTGGGAACAGCCCTGGCTGTCCCATGTGGGTGCCAAGAGGTGTTTGAGGTCTTGGAACCACCTTGAGCTCCGCACTTGGGTGGTGTCGATGGGTTGGGGGAGGGTTCCCTGCTTGGGAAGGGGCTGCATCCAGGCTTGGAGCTCTGGGAAGGGGCTGCATCCAGGCTTGGAGCCCTGGGAAGGGACCAGATCCAGGCTTGGAGCCCTGGGAAGGGACCAGATCCAGGCTTGGAGCTCTGGGAAGGGACCAGATCCAGGCTTGGAGCCCTGGGAAGGGACCAGATCCAGGCTTGGAGCCCTGGGAAGGGACCAGATCCAGGCTTGGAGCCCTGGGAAGGGGCTGCATCCAGGCTTGGAGCTCTGGGAAGGGGCTGCATCCACGCTTGGAGCCCTGGGAAGGGGCTGCATCCAGGCTTGGTGCCCCGGGAAGGGGCTGCATCCAGTTTTGGAGCTCTGGGAAGGGGCTGCATCCAGGCTTGGAGCCCACACTGGGGTCTCTCCTGTCAGGAATGGCCTGGATCCACACTCAGAGCCCACAGTGGGGTCTCTCCTGCCCCGGGAATGCCCTGGATCCACACTCAGAGCCCACAGTGGGGTCTCTCCTGCCTGGGAATGCCCTGGATCCACTCTTGGAGCCCACAGTGGGGTCTCTCCTGCCCTGGGAAGGACCTGGATCCACACTCAGAGCCCACAGTGGGGTCTGTCCTGCCCTGGGAAGGACCTGGATCCACACTCAGAGCCCACAGTGGGGTCTCTCCTGCCTGGGAATGCCCTGGATCCACTCTTGGAGCCCACAGTGGGGTCTCTCCTGCCTGGGAATGCCCTGGATCCACACTCAGAGCCCACAGTGGGGTCTCTCCTGCCTGGGAATGCCCTGGATCCACACTCAGAGCCCACAGTGGGGTCTCTCCTGCCCTCCCCAGAGTACCTGAACTACGAGGACGGGAAGTTTTCCAAGAGCCGTGGCGTGGGAGTGTTTGGGGACATGGCCAAGGACACGGGCATCCCCGCGGACATCTGGCGCTTCTACCTGCTGTCCCTGCGACCCGAGGGCCAGGACAGCACCTTCTCCTGGAGCGACCTCCAGCTCAAGAACAACTCGGAGCTGCTCAACAACCTGGGCAACTTCATCAACAGGTTCCTGGGAAACCTTTGGTGTTTGGGCGAGGGTCGTCCCTTCTCCCTCCTCTCTGCTCATTTCCTCCTCCCTTTTGGGGTCGTTCCCAACTTTTCCAGAGCTGGAATGTTCGTCTGCAAGTTCTTTGGTGGCACCGTCCCCGCCATGGAGCTGAGGCAGGAGGACAAGAGGCTCCTGGCCCGCGTCACCGTGGAGCTCCACCAGTACCACCAGCTCCTGGAGAAAGTCCGGTGGGTGCTGGGAGCTGGAGCAGCTGGAGAGGGGTGGGAGAGCAGGATCTGACCCTCTCCCCTCCCCACGGAGGTCCTGAGCCCCCTCTCTGCATCCCCTTCCAGGATCCGCGATGCCCTCAGGTGCGTCCTCAGCATCTCTCGCCATGGCAACCAATACATCCAGGTGAACGAGCCCTGGAAGCGCATCAAGGGGGATGAAGAGGACAGGTGGGCAGGGATGGGAGGGGTGGGAATCATGGAATGTTGTGGGTTGGGAGGGACCGAGGCCGATGGGAGCGATTTCATAGGATCAGGGAGTGGGTTGGGTTGGAAGGGACCTCAAAGCCCATCCAGGTCCAATTCCATGGGCAGGGACACCTCCCACTGGATCAGGGGGCTCCAAGCCCCATCCAGCCTGGCCTTGGACACCTCCAGGGATGGGGCAAACTGGGACTGGTAACCCAGGAGGAACATGGAGATGTTCTCCAAGGAAGTGGATGTGGGGTAGGGAAGACCAAAGCCCACCTGGAGTCACATCTGGCGAGAGATGGGAATCATAGGATCATAGAACCATGGAATGGGTTGGGTTGGAAGGGACCTCAAAACCCACCCAGATCCAATTCCATGGGCAGGGACACCTCCCACTGGATCAGGGGGCTCCAAGCCCAATCCCATCTGACCCTGAACACCTCCAGGGATGGGGCAGCCACAGCTTCTCTGGGAAACCTGGGCCAGGGCCTCCCCACCCTCACAGGAGAACATTTCTCCCCAAGATCTCATCTCAATCTCCCCTCTTGCAGCCCAAAATGTTCCCCCTTGTCCTCTCCTGTTGGGGTTGGACTGGATGACCTTCACGGTCCCTTCCAACCCAACCCATTCCATGGTTCCATCCCTGCACTCCCTGACCGAGAGCCCCTCCCCAGCTTTCCTGGAACCCCTTTCCATCCTGGGAGGCTGCTCTAAGGTCTCCCTGGAGCCTTCTCCAGGCTGAACAACCCCAACTCTCCCACCTGGGGAGGTTCTCCAGCCCTTGGATCATCTCTGTGGCCTCCTCTGGACTCGCTCCAACAGTTCCAGCTCCTTCTTGTGTTGGGGATTCCAGACCTGGACCCAGCACTGAGGGGGGGGCTCTGGTTTATTTAGTGGTCGGGTGCTCTCGGAGCTGCTTTTCCAACCAGGTGGCTCCAGGTGGGATCTCCCCTGACTCCAGGTGGGATCTCCCTTAACTCCAGGTGGGACCTCCCCCTAACTCCAGGTGGGATCTCCCTTAACTCCAGGTGGGATCTCCCTTAACTCCAGGTGGGACCTCCCCCTAACTCCAGGTGGGATCTCCCTTAACTCCAGGTGGGATCTCCCCCTAACTCCAAGTGGGACCTCCCATAACTCCAGGTGGGATCTCCCTTAACTCCAGGTGGGATCTCCCCTAACTCCAGGTGGGATCTCCCCTGACTCCAGGTGGGATCTCCCCTAACTCCAGGTGGGATCTCCCCCTAACTCCAGGTGGGATCTCCTTTAACTCCAGGTGGGATCTCCCCCTGACTCCAGGTGGGATCTCCCTTAGCTCCAGGTGGGATCTCCCCCTGACTCCAGGTGGGATCTCCCTTAACTCCAGGTGGGATCTCCCCCTAACTCCAGGTGGGATCTCCCTTAACTCCAGGTGGGATCTCCCTTAACTCCAGGTGGGATCTCCCCCTAACTCCAGGTGGGATCTCCCTTAACTCCAGGTGGGATCTCCCCCTGACTCCAGGTGGGATCTCCCCCTCTTGTCCCATTGCTCCGGATGCAGGACACGGGATGGAGTGGAGGGGAATGGGGTTGGGAATTCCGGACCGGGAGCACCCGTTGAGCCCTCCCGTGGAGCTCCTCCTCCTCCAGCCCCTCGGAATCCTTCTCCCGGGGATGTGGTTGGGATGGAGCTGGGAATGATGGGGGCCTTGCTCCCCCTGCAGGAGGCTCGCAGGCACGGTGACGGGCGTGGCGGTGAACGTGGCGGCGCTGCTGGCGCTGCTGCTCCAGCCCTTCCTGCCCGGCACCAGCCGGAGCATCCGGGAGCAGCTCCGAATCCCTCCGGAATGCTTCGTGCTCGGGCACAGCTTCACCTGCACCCTGCCCGCCGGGCACCGCGTGGGCACCGTGAGTGGGGGGCAGCGAGGGGTGGGAACGGGATGGGATCGGGAATGCCGGGAGCACCGCTGGGGTGGGGCTGGGAACGGCTGCAGGGTTACTGGGATGGGACTGGGAATGGCAGCAGGGCCACTGGGAGGAGACTGGGAATGCTTGGACCCACTGGGAGGGGACTGGGAATGGCAACAGGGCCACTGGAAGGAGACTGGGCATGCCTGGACCCACTGGGGTGGGACTGGGAATGGCAGCAGGGCCACTGGGAGGAGACTGGGAATGGCAGCAGGGCCACTGGGAGGAGACTGGGAATGCTTGGACCCACTGGGAGGGGACTGGGAATGGCAACAGGGCCACTGGAAGGAGACTGGGCATGCCTGGACCCACTGGGATGGGACTGGGAATGGCAGCAGGGCCACTGGACTGGGACTGGGAATGCTTGGACCCACTGGGATGGGACTGGGAACAGCAGCAGGGCCACTGGGATGGGACTGGGAATGCTTGGAGCCACTGGGATGGGACTGGGAATGCCGGGAGCACCGCTGGGGTGGGACTGGGAATGGCAGCAGGGCCACTGGGGTGGGATTGGGATTACCTGGCCCTGCAGGGGTGGGATTGGGAATGCCTGGCCCTGCAGGGGTGGGATTGGGATTACCTGGCCCTGCAGGGGTGGGATTGGGATTACTTGGCCCCGCAGGGCCCCAGCAGTGCCCCCTCTCCTCTTCCTGCTCCAGGTGAGCCCCCTTTTCCAGAAGCTGGAGAATTCCCAGGTGGAAGCGCTGCGCAGGCGCTTCGGGGGGGCCCAGGTGAGTGGGGGCTGCTCCCCCCCCACCATCCCTCACCTTCTCCTTTCCCACCCTGAACTCCTGAATCCAGAGCCCCAGGAACCCCCAGGTAATCCCAGGAACCTCCAGGTGACCCCAGGTAATCCCAGGAACCCCCAGGTAACCCCCGGGAATCCCCAGATAACCCCAAGTGACCCCAGGAGTCCCCAGGTAACCCTGGGAATCCCCAGGTATCCCCAGGTAATCCCAGGTGACCCCCGGGAATCCCCACGTAACCCCAGGTGATCCCAGGAACCCCCAGGTGACCCCAGGAATCCTCAGGTAACCCTGGGAATCCCCAGGTAATCCCAAGTGACCCCAGGTGACCCCAGGTAACCCTGGGAAACCCCAGGTGACCCCAGGTAATCCCAGGTGACCCCAGGTAACCCTGGGAATCCCTAGGTAACCCCAGGAACCCCCAGATGACCCCAGGTATCCCCACATAACCCCACATAATCCCAGGTGACCCCAGGAATCCCCAGGTAATCCCAGGTGACCCCAGGTAACCCCAGGAACCCCCAGGTGACCCCAGGTATCCCCACATAACCCCACGTAATCCCAGGAACCCCCAGGTAACCCCAGGAATCCCCAGGTAATCCCAGGTGACCCCAGGTAACCCCAGGAATCCCCAGGTAATCCCAGGTGACCCCAGGTAACCCCAGGAATCCCCAGGTAATCCCAGGTATCCCTGGGCATGGCCTGGGGGGGGGGGGGTCTCACACCTCCTTCCATCCCTGCCAGGCCAAACCACCCCCCCCAGCCTCAGGACCCCCTCAGCCCCTGGAGACTCCAGGTGACCCCCAACTCATCCAGGTGCTGACAGAGGAGGTGGCCAAGCAGGTGAGGGGGGGGGGGCTGATCCTGCTCTGACACCCCCAAACCCTCATCACCCCCCAAACCCTCATCACCCCCTTTCCTACCTGGACCCCCCCCCCAAACCCTCATCCCCCAACCCTTATTCCCCCCCTTTCCTGTCCATTTCCCCCCAAACCCCCTCCTCCTGCCCCCCCAAACCCTCATCCCCCTCCTTCTCCTGCCCCCCAAATCCTGATCCCCCCAAACTCTCATTCCTCTCTTCCTGCCCCCAAATCCTGATTCCCCCCCCTCTTTCTGCCCCCCCAAACCCTCATCCCCCTCCTCCTGCCCCCCAAACCCTCTTTCCCTCCTTCTCCTGCCCCCCAAATCCTGATCCCCCTCTCTTCCTGCCCCCCCAAACCCTCATCCCCCTCCTCCTGCCCCCCAAACCCTCATCCCCCACAAACCCTCTTCCCCTCCTCCTCCTGCCCCCAAATCCTGATCCCCCCTCTCTTCCTGCCCCCCCAAACCCTCATCCCCCTCCTCCTGCCCCCCAAACCCTCATTCCCCCCAAACCCTCTTCCCCTCCTTCTCCTGCCCCCCAAATCCTGATCCCCCCCTCTTCCTGCCCCCCAAACCCTCATCCCCCTCCTCCTGCCCCCCAAACCCTCATTCCCCCCAAACCCTCATCCCCCCAAACCCTCATCCCCCTCCTTCTCCTGCCCCCCAAATCCTGATCCCCCCAAACTCTCATTCCTCTCTTCCTGCCCCCAAATCCTGATTCCCCCCCCCTTCTTGACCCCCAACCCTCATCCCTCAACCCTTATTCCCCCCCTTTCCTCCCATTCCCCCCCAAATCTTCTCCTCCTGCCCCCCAAAACCCTCATCCCCCCAAACCCTCTTCCCCTTCTTCTCCCCCAAATCCTGATCCCCCCAAACCCTCATTCCTCTCTTCCTGTACCCCCAAACCCTCCTCCTCTCCTTCTCCTGCCCCCCCCCAAAAACTGATCCCCCCAAACCTTCACCCCCCAACCTTTCCCTGCTTCCTAAACTCTCATTTTCCCTTTTCCTGCTCATTCCCCCCCAAACCCCCTCCTGGCCCCCCAAACCCTCATCCCCCCAAACCCTCATCCCCCCAAACCCTCATCCCCCCAAACCCTCTTCCCCTCCTTCTCCTGCCTCCCAAATCCTGATCCCCCCTCTCTTCCTGCCCCCCAAACCCGCATTTCCCCCCAAAACCCTCATCCCCCAACACCCCCAACCCCCTGATCTCCCCCCTCTCCCCTTCCCCTGCCCCAGGGCAACCTCGTGCGGCAGCTGAAGGCCAACAAGGCCGAGAAGGCCCAGGTGGACTCCGAGGTGGCCAAACTTCTGGAGCTGAAGAAGCAGCTGGCGGTGGCCGAGGGCAAAAGCCCCGACGTCCCCGTGCCCAAGGGGAAGAGGAAGAAGTAGGAGTTGGGTTGGGAGAGGTGTGGCGAGGCCAGAGGGGAGGATACGTGTGTGGAATAAACAGAGGGACTGCACCATCCCGTGTGGAACACCCTGGCACCACTCTGTGCCAGTGGGGCAGGGCATCCCCAAAGCCCTGGTTGCCATGGACATCCCCCATCTCCCTGGTTGCCATGGGGCAGGGCATCCCTCAACTCTCTGGTTGCCATGGGGCAGGACACCCCCCAAATACCTGGTTGCCAAGGGGCAGGGCACCCCTAAATACCTGGTTGCCATGGGGCAGGGCATCCCCAAATCCCTGGTTGCTATGGGGCAGGGCATCCCCAGTCCCTGGTTGCCATGGGGAAAAACAGCCCCAAATCCCTGGTTGCCATCGGGAAGGGCATCCCCAGTCCCTGGTTGCTAAGGGACAGGGCACCCCAACATCCCTGGTTGCCATGGGACAGGTCAACCCTAAATCCCTGGTTGCTATGGGGCAGGACACCCCCAAATACCTGGTGGCCATGGACATCCCCCATCTCCCTGGTTGCCATGGTGCAGGGCACCCCCAGTCACTGGTTGCCAAGGGGCAGGGCATCCCCCGGTCCCTGGTTGCCATGGGGCAGGGCACCCCCAGTCACTGGTTGCCAAGGGGCAGGGCATCCCCCAAATCCCTGGTTGCCAAGGGGCAGGGCATCCCCAAATCCCTGGTTGCCAAGGAGCAGGACACCCCCAGTCCCTGGTTGCCAAGGGACAGGGCACCTCCAAACCCCCGGTTGCCATGGGGCAGGGCACCCCTAAATACCTGGTTGCCATGGGGCAGGGCATCCCTGTCTCTGTGGTTACCAGTGGGGCAGGCCATCCCCAAAACCCTGGTTGCTAAGGGACAGGGCACCCCAACATCCCTGGTTTCCATGGGACAGGGCATCCCCAGTCCCTGGTTGCCATGGGGCAGGGCACCCCCATCTCCCTGGTTGCCAAGGGGCAGGGCACCTCCAAATCCCTGGATGCCAAGGGGCAGGACACCCCCAGTCGCTGGTTGCTAAGGGCCAAGGAATCTCTCAACTCTCTGGTTGCCATGGGGCAGGACACCCCCAAATACCTGGTTGCCAAGGGACAGGGGATCCCTCAGTCCCTGGTTGCCAAGGAGCAGGGCACCCAAGTCCCTGGTTGCTAAGGGACAGGACACCCCCAACTACCTGGTTGCCAAGGGACAGGGGATCCCTCAGTCCCTGGTTGCCAAGGGGCAGGGCACCCAAGTCCCTGGTTGCTAAGGGACAGGGCACCCAACATCCCTGGTTTCCATGGGACAGGTCACCCCCATCTCCCTGGTTGCCATGGGACAGGGCACCACCAAACCCCTGGTTGCCATGGGGCAGGGCAACCCCAATCCCTCGTTGCTAAGGGCCAAGGCATCTCTCAACTCTCTGATTGCCATGGGGCAGGACACCCCCAACTACCTGGTTGCCAAGGGACAGGGCACTCCGAGTCCCTGGTTGCTAAGGGACAGGGCACCCCAACATCCCTGGTTGCCATGGGACAGGGCACACCAACATCCCTGGTTGCCATGAGACAGGGCATCCCCAGTCCCTGGTTGCCAAGGGGCAGGGCATCCCCAATCCCTGGTTGCTAAGGGACAGGGCCCCCCCAGTCCCTGGTTGCCATGGGGCAGCGTTGGCTCCTGTCAAGGTCCACTCGGTGGCCTCGTGATGATTCCTTCAGCACCTCCTCGAAGAACCAGGAACAATTAAGGTGACCCCAAAGTGCCAAATGGGGCGATAATTAAATCAGTGTCACTTTATTAGTTTGCCCGTGAAGCAGCACGAGGTGGACAGAGGCGAGGAAAGAGGATGAGAGGTCCCACCACGGGCCCAAAGGTGTCCCAGTGCTGCCAGGTCCCTGATCCTTCGGTGGGGAAGATCCCTGAGGATCCTTTAGGAAGAGTCCTTGATTCCCAGCACCCCTCAGGGCTCCTCTTCCCCGTGGATCGTGACCAATCCCCGCCTTCCTTTCACAATCTTCACTGCACAGGTCCAAAAGCTCCTGCTTTGCTTCTCAAAAGTGATCTGCACCTGCTCCACCTCCTGGTTGGGGGCCTTTTGCTTCCTCACCTTCATCTTCAAGGTCACCCCTTTAACAGAGGAGGGGGAGGCTCTGGAGGGGCCTTCGATGCCCTTTCTCGCTCTGTTCTGATTGAGAAACCGGTGCCCTTGGGCTGGGCGGGCACAGCCTCTGCTGGGTGAAAAACTGATGGGTTGAGGGCCCAGAGGGTGGTGGGGATGGAGATAAATCCAGTTGGAAACCAGTCAGGAGTGGTGTTCCCAGGGCTCAGTGCTGGGGCCTGTCCTGGTCAATATCTTCATCAATGATCTGGGCGAAGGGATCGAGGGCAACCGGAGCAGGGTTGGGGATGGCACCGAGCTGGGTGGGAGGGTGGAAGGAAGGGAGGGTCTGCAGAGGGGACCTGGAGAACCTGGATCCATGGATGGAGGGCAGGAAGGGTCTGCAGAGGGATCTGGAGAACCTGGATCCATGGATGGAGGGCAGGAAGGGTCTGCAGAGGGATCTGGAGAACCTGGATCCATGGATGGAGGGCAGGGAGGGTCTGCAGAGGGATCTGGAGAACCTGGATCCATGGATGGAGGGCAGGGAGGGTCTGCAGAGGGATCTGGAGAACCTGGATCCATGGATGGAGGGCAGGAAGGGTCTGCAGAGGGATCTGGAGAACCTGGATCCATGGATGGAGGGCAGGGAGGGTCTGCAGAGGGGACCTGGAGAACCTGGATCCATGGGCTGAGACCAAAAGGATGGGGTTCATCAAGGCCAAGGGCCCAGTCCTGCCCTTGGGACACAACAACCCCTGTGCAGCTCCAGCCTTGGGGAAGAGCGGCTGGAAAGGCCCTGCAGGAGAAGGACATTGGGAAGAATTTCCTTCGGGAAAGGGTTCTGAGGCCCTGGAACAGCCCAGGGAGGGGGTGGAGTCACCATCCCTGGAGGGGTTTAGAAGAAGGGTGGATGAGTTCCTTCGGGATGTGGTTTGCTAAAGGGACTGGGACGGTCGGACTCGATCTCAAGAGGTCTTCTCCAAGCTTATGGTTCCATGATCTTCCTCTCCAGCCCCTCTTCGAGCCCCCCCATGTTCAACAGGGAGGAGGCGTGGCCAGCAGGTGAGCTCCACCTGCGGCACCCAACTCTCCCACCAATCCCACGCAGTTCCTTCGGAGCTGGAAGTCCTCGGGGTTGGGGGAAAGCCTCTCCCAAGTCTTTGTTGAAGAGCCAAAGCTCTTGGTTCAGAGGGCCTGGTGCAGCACCTCCGCCCGGCGCAGGTTGACGATGCGGTCGATGAGGGCTGCGCGGGTGCTCTGCACCTCCGCGCTCAACCGCCCGATCTCCGTGCGCAGCCGCTCGTTCTGGGCCCTCAGCTCCAGCACCCGCTGCTCGTTGGCTCTCTCCCTCCTCTTCGCCACCTCCCTGCTGCCCACCTGGCACCTCTTCCTCTTCAACCCTCGCCCGACGCCCTCCTCATCCTCCTCTTCCTCCTCCTCCTCGGTTGTGCCCGGCCGGGGGGGATCCCTGGGGGTCCCGCGGGCTCCGCGCTGCCCGTGCCCTCAGGCTCCAGCAGCTCCGCAGCCAGGGCAGCGCCCGGCCCGCAGCCCCCCCCGAGGCTGCCAGCGCCCTCCGAGCCCCACAGCGGGGTCTGCGGGGAGACAGGAGGGACCCCCACTCGTCACAGGGTGCCCCTCAGCAACACTGAGCACCCTCCAGGTAAGAGGGTGCCCCCCCCAGCCCCACTGAGCACCCCTCTAGGAAAGGGGGTGCCCCCCCACCCCGTGACAGGGTTCCCCCAGCCCCACTGAGCACCCTCCAGGTAAGGGGGTGCCCCCCCAGCCCCACTGAGCACCCCTCTAGGAAAGGGGGTGCCTCCCCCACCTCTGCTCCCACCAGGTGAGAGGGTGCCCCCAGCCCCATTGAGCACCCATCTAGGAAAGGGGGTGCCCCCCCAGCCACACTGAGCACCCATCTAGGAAAGGGGGTGCCCCCCCAGCCCGTCACAGGTGCCCCCCAGCCCCACTGAGCACCCCTCTAGGAAAGGGGGTGCCCCCCTCAGTCCTGCTCCCACAAGGTGAGAGGGTGCCCCCCCACTGAGCACCCTACCAGGTTGAGGAGGTGCCCCCAAGATCCCTACAGGTAAGGGGGTGCTCCCCCAGCCCCACTGAGGCCCCCCCCCAGGTAAGGGGGTACCTGCCTCAACCCTACTCCCATCAGGTGAGGGGGTGCCCCCCCAGCCCTGCTCAGCCACCCTTCAGGTTGAGGGGGTGCCCCCAACACCACTCAGCCTCCCACAGGTGAGGCCGTGCCCCCCCTAAACCCTGTTCCCCCCCCAGGCAATGAGGTGCCACCCCCCCAGCCCCGTTTCCCCCCTCCCCTCACCTGCTCAGCACCCCAGGGTTGGGGGGGGGCGCTGGCTGCTGCCAACACCTCCTCCAGGTCCTGGTACCAGGCTTCCAGCTCCCAGCTGGGCATGGAATTGGGGGCCCCCCCCGTGGGCAGCCCCTCAGCTGCCATTGTCACCTCCAGGCCACTGCGGGGCTGCTGGGAGCGGGGAGGGGGGGTCAAGTTAGACCAGGACCCCCCCCCCCAGCTCTGAACCACTGGGAGGGGCTTGGCCGCCCCCCCATCTCCTTACCTGCTCTCAGGTGTGGTGGTCGATGAGGATGCACTTTCTCCTGGATCCCTGGGGAGGGAAGGGGACAAGGTCAGGATTTGATCCCCCCCCCCCCAAATGTGGCAGGGGGGGGTCCCCAAGACTGAGAGCCCCCACCCTGTGCTTCCTCAGGGCTGCTCCCCTGGTGTCCCCCCGACCCCGCGTCCCCCCCACCCGCACCTTCCCAGGCGGCCGCCACTTCCCGCACCCCCTGTGACGGCTCCATCACTGACTCCCCCCCTCAAACCCCAACCGTGGCCGCACTCAGGGCTGGTCTCCTGATGTGTCCCCCTCCTCCCCGATGTCCCCCCACCCCGCACCTTCCCGGGCAGCTCCGCTTCCCGCACCCCCCCCCGAACCAGCTCCATCACCTCACCCCCTGGAACGGCTCCATCATCGTCCCCCCCTCAAACCCCAACCGTGGCCGCACTCAGGGCTGGTCTCCTGATGTGTCCCCCTCCTCCCCGATGTCCCCCCACCCCGCACCTTCCCGGGCAGCTCCGCTTCCCGCACACCCCCCCCGAACCAGCTCCATCACCGCACCCCCTGGAACGGCTCCATCATCGTCCCCCCCCCCCCCCCCCGCACTCGGGGCCGGTCCCCTGTGTCCCCCCGGCCCGCACCTTCCCGGGCGGCCCCGGCT
The DNA here is from genome assembly GCA_033558185.1 of Dromococcyx pavoninus. Lineage (NCBI taxonomy): Eukaryota > Metazoa > Chordata > Aves > Cuculiformes > Neomorphidae > Dromococcyx > Dromococcyx pavoninus. The sequence continues at coordinate 118 of JAUMJL010002236.1, read as the reverse complement.
CCCCTCGCCCCGTGCCCGCTCTCAGCCCGCTCCGCATCCTCTCCCGCATCGTCCCCTCCAACCGCGCCCCCGCCGCCCGCGCGCGCCCTTTTATCGCTTCCCGCGCTGACGCAACGCG
>JAUMJL010002234.1:0-54446 GCA_033558185.1 Dromococcyx pavoninus | reverse complement strand
CATCTACCCTAGGGTCAGCTGGGCTGGGACAAGAAATTGGAAACTCACCAGGACTTGCATGAAGTCAGTGACTTTGGAAAACACATACTTATATCCTGCTTAATTAAAAACGGGTGGAATAATTAAAATACAGCTTACCTCTTCATCCGCTTGAGATCTTTCTAAAGGTTGAAGCTCAACAACTCTCCAGCTAGAAATGAGAGAAGTCAAATGGATTTACCTAAATGCTGTTTCATTATTTCAGCAGCAGTGATTACTCTTATGCTGTTACACTGTATTGTGTTCTTCAGCTCTGCTTGTGCTTCGAGATGTCTTTCAACTAAAATATTTGCCAATTTCAGGTGCTGATAAAAGATGCCTGAAGTTTAGATTTCCTTTTCCCAAGGCAACATCTCACCTTTGCTTTTCCCCACACAATCTTTAAGCTATCCAAAAGAGTCTTAATCATATTTTTAGCTTTAAATCTAACATTTTTTAGCTTTTATTGTGCTTTTTTTTTTAAAAGCAAATACAAAGTAGAGATTTAAAACATGGAACAATTGCATTCAGCCATTCCAGGAAATTTGAGGTAAACCACTGAATCACAGTGCAGGAGATCAATTTCTCCATTTTAGCAATTTAAAGATGTTCTTTTTCTAAAGAAAAAAGAGAAAGTGATGTCTCTCGAATCATAGATTATAGGTTTGTACTGTATGGAAAAAAATAAACTTATGCTACTGTATGAGAATGGATAAACAATAAAAATATCATTTATTTTGTTTAATTCACTTGAAACAAGTTAGCTATTTTCTTATGAACCATAACACACTAAACAGACAGCAACTTCACAGCCTCCTGGCACACTGAAGGCCATCACTATCCCTACAATTAAGGTGATATAAACCCACTCCTACTTTTATCCAGTCTGTCCATCTGCCACCCCCCTGTGAGTACCAGACTCTTCCCCTCATGCCGTCAGCTGCCCAGCTTCCCACTGCTCTCCTCACACAGGCTGGAACGCTCAGAGAAACCTCCTCAGTGCATGAAAACATCACCTGAATATTACCAAATAAACTGCATGCTGGCGATATTCTGAGTTAACAGCCTCAGGTTCATGTTGGTACCTTCTTTACAACTAATGGGGTCATGAACCAACCTTGGCGTAAGGATTTCTTTGTACTGTAGTTTCTCCAGCTTCGATGGTGCCACCAGCGACATTGGGATAACGATGTTGTCGATGTCATAGGAGCTCTCGCTTCTCAGCCTCCTCCTGGAGTTGTGCTGCATAACAATCAATACAAGATGAGATTCATCTCCTCAAACCACAGGAGCTGCACGTTTGGACTGTGCAAAGAGAAAGTCTGTAACTGGGACACATTTTCTAGTGGCTTTAATGACTTCTGATTCCCCCCACCTGACAGAATCTCAACAAATCTTACAACTCTCCCATCTCTGAGCTTTCCTTCTGGCTGGTGCAACTCCTACTGAAACCAGTGGGAGTTTCCCTTCTTTGGCTTCAGTTACAGTTAATTCTAAGACGTTTGAAGTTAATGCTGCCTTCTTCATGATATTCAGCCCACAAAGACGACCTTCTACAATCTATCTCCTAACCCGTAATCCACATGGCTTTTCACTGTGATGCAATTATGAATTCCAAAAGAATGAAACTACATTTAGCAGTGAAGAATGGCCTACGTAGAAAGTGGTTTTCCGAAAGATGTGCAAAAGACAGACACTGTGCCATGATCACAGTAGGATTCCTGGTGGTGTTCTCTGCCCACTACTACATAGAACCTACGTGGGACAAAACCTGAAGTTCCTGCAATACAGGAGAAAGTTTAGTTTTAAATTTATAACACGTTTTATACTACAAGATCCCAGTTCTTAGCAGAACAGTAATGGAAGCAGTCTGTTGACTTAGGTGTTTTTCAAAGCTGGGCTGCTCAGGCAAGGGAAAACAGAAGTGTACATTGTCACAGCTATGTGGGGACACGGATTTAAGCTCTCCAGAAGTCATCTCCAGATTGCAACATGTTGACTTACAGAGCCCCAGTGCAACACTGTGCAACTTAGCAGAACTGTGGGAGTGAAATCTGAGTATGATTATGAAATTCTCAATGAATTCCAATAAACAAAGTGTGTTTGTGCAGGGCCTTCACTGAACCAGAGCTGTTTTTGCACCTCAGCGAATTCATGTACCAGAGACTTTGGGCGGAGTTCAGCAGAAAAGGTTTTCAACAGTGAGGCTGAGAGTTAAAAAATTCTGTGACTCTGTTTGCACTGTGTAGAGATTTCATGTAGTTGCACCAAGAAAAAAAGGTGGTAAGAGCCCTTGTGTAAAACTGGAAACAAAAATCACTGTCTATTTAATGAAATCTGGAAACAACAAATAAAGAATGGAACACCCAGTGCCAATAAATGGAACTTACATTCCAGTTATATGATCTGCAGCATTCTTCTGCAAGCAAGTATCTGTTTTAGGAACACCACATATTCAATCTGGAATAAATTACTCCATGTAATCCACTTAATTCCCTGTAAAAATGCTCTGCACTGTAACTTAACACTAAATTCGGTGTAAGAGTCATGTGGGTTTGGATTATTAATTTATGCAACTCTGTTGATACGTCAAGATGCAACCCCATGCAATACTAGAGGCTCAGAGAGGAGTGGCTGGAAAGCTGCCTTGAAGGGAAGGACCTGAGCCAACAGTGGCCTAGGTGGCCAAGAAGGCCACCAGCAGCGTAGCTTGGATCAGCCATGGTGTGGAAGCAGAACCAGGGCAGGGGTTGTGCTGCTGCACTCAGCACTGGTGAGGCCACACCTCGAGTACTGTGTTCAGTTTTGGACCCCTCAGGACATGGAGGGGCTGGAGAGCATCCAGAGAAGGGAACGGAGCTGGGGAAGGGGCTGGAGAACAAAGGTTTTGAGGGACCTGGAGAAGAGGAAGTTGAAGGGAGACCTCATCACTCTCTGCAGCTCCCTGAAATGAGGTCGTAGTGAGGTGGGTGCTGGGCTCTTCTCCCAAGTAACAAGTGATAAGACGAGAGGAAACGGCCTCAAGTTGCACCAGGGGAGGTTTAGATTGGATATCAGTAAAAATTTATTTACTGAAAGGGTTCTCGGGCAATGGAACGACTGCTTAGGAGGTGGTGGAGTCGCCATCCCTGGAGGGGTTTAAGAGACAAGTAGATGTCGTACCTGGGGACACGGTCTGGTGGCGAACTTCACAGGGCTGGATTAATGGTTGGACTCGATCTTAAAGGTCTTTTCCAACCAAAACCATTCTATGACTATGATTCAGTGACAACAGTGACACATTTTTAGTTTACCTGTGACGAAGTGCTGTGAGCAGGCCTCGACATCGTGTTGACATTGGTCGTGGCAGCAAAACCGCTGTGGGATTCAGGTTCTGCGTGTTGAAAGGAGAATGTCTCAAACCTAGCGTTACATTCGCCTGTCACAAAAAATAACAATAACAAAATGCATCCCAGCTGTAGTCAATTAGACCAGAGATGTTTTCCCATACAGTAACAGCAAAGCCATTTCTCAAAGCCCACAGTGATTTAACGAACACTAAAAAAAGCCATCTAAATAAACACTTGTTACTCGTCCTGCCATTGTTGTGCCACAAAACTCATCCCTTTCCTTCTACAAAGGATTTCTTTGCATGGAACCAGATCCATGCGGGCAAATCCTGGCTTCTTTTTTGGAAGCTGCCATAGCAGCCTTTTGGGGGCCAGGTTAGGGAGTGGGGGCACGGAAAAAACATCCCTGATGGGTGAGGGGACAGGCATGGAGAGTAAGATAACAAAGCAAAGGGGAGGACGGTAACGCACAGGGGATGATGCAGAGGAAAAATCTTCCACCTGAACAGAGACAGCTGTCAGTCTGTCCAAAGCCAGCTCTGACTCCCTCCTGTAACTTTCCGATCAACAGAGGGTTTCTGGGTTGGGTTTGTGGTTTGTTTTTTTAAAAGATGATCATTTTTGGTTAAATCACCTCTGCAGCAATTTCCACCGCGATGTCACACGAGCGGCTTTACCCGGATGTGCAACTGAAGTGTGTTTTTCCACAGAGTTCACTGATCATTTATACCTGGTAATTCTTTCTTAGGGGAAATTTTAATGCAATGTAGTGTGTCCTCTTTACTCAGTGATTTATTTTCTTCACCTGCCTTGTGAGGGATTTTGCCAAGAGTTCTCTAAAAGTTCACAAAAAAGAATCTGTACCCAAACCTGTGGGGTTTTACGTTCTAATAGCCCAGAGAGGTAAGATGGCACACTGAATATTCTGTCCCTAAATTACTTTATTTTTCTACAGAACCTTCAGGGCTCTTTCTCTTAACTCACCAAGTGCTGAAGTAGAGATTCAATGGCTTAGAACATAATGATATCACGGGTGAAAAAGCTAATTATAAGCACTGTCTACCCACAGAGTCCTCCTAACACTCTGGAAGAAAACAAGAGCCACAGATGACAGTAGACAACGAATGAAACATGGCTGATCAAAGAGGCCAGGAATAGTAAGTGTTGGGTTGGGCACATGAGTTGACAGATAACTTTGCAATTCAGTTTGTTTCACCACTGACTACTGTTAAAAAAACCCACATCCTATTAAAAATAATCACATCCAGCATTAGGAGAACACCATTGGAGTGCTGAGCAAGCTCCTTTAGGAGTGTTCTAAAATATAAAACACAGAAGCTTGTCTCATTTTGTAACATATGGTCTAGAAGAAAGAGAAAGATTACTATGCTTGAAAATAACACGTTATTTTCATAGTGTTATAAGTCCATTTCTCACTTACTTCCAGACAGTATCCTTTTTGGAGACAACCTTAAGCCAATTCTCAAAGCCCAGTAATAACAAACTAATTTAGACAGGACATATCTTTAAAGGTGCGGAGCGTTTTGAAACAAAACCATCTTCCCCTTACCTACTGCTGTCTCACTTAGATGCCTCTTCTTCCTCCCTTCCGACTCTGACTGAGATTGGGCATGAGATAAACAGCCACTGCTCCACCGTTTGACAGAAACGTTATGTTGATTGCAGTCTAAAACAGAAAAAAACATGTATCGAGTTGAAAAGTTCTTTGCCTGTAAATCGCACCAATGAAAATCTCAACTGCTGAACTATTTATGGTGGAAAAGCAGACTTCCGCCAGGAATCCCGACAGCAAAGAGCGCTGCCAGGCACCTGTGTCTGCAGAGAACCCACAGTCCAAACTGCCCCCACATGTATTCCTGTGCTCCTATGGCTCTGCCAGGATCATTCCACTGCAACAAAGGACAACCTGACTCCGTGGTCTGGGAAGAGATTCCCGTTCCATCTAAAGTCTTAGCTGTTACCTTCTCCGATAACCGGCTTGGTGACAAGTTCAAAAATGAATGAAAACTGGTATTGCAAATATTTAAGTATTTAAAAGCTTTACATACCGTTGTCTGGAGATGCTTTAAACTCCACTCCCAAAGATGAGGTATCAACAGGTTCTCCTTTGATGTCATCCTTCCTTAATAACATTTCAAAGTATATATGAAGAGGAATATCTAATAATAAGAAAGAAATCCAAAGGGAATGGATTTGTATCAGAAAGATGGCAACCTATGAGCCAATGGAGGATCACTAAAGGTCTAGGAATGGATTACACAATCTATGAGTAGTACAGCTGCCCTGAGTCCTTCAGTTCATGAAGAACGACAGCGCTGCATAACTCCTGTGACGCCCTGTCGCTTGTCTGCACAGCAGCAGTGTCTTCGTATAACTGAAGATAATGTAGGAAAACATGGCCTGGAATTGGTGAGAGCCACAGGAAACCTCAGTGATAACAGCCCAGAAAAGTCCAGGCAGACATTTCAAAGAAGTGATCTTTGCATGAGTACTTTAGAAAACGTGATGCAAGGTGATGTCAACAAGGCAGTTATTGCACGAGCGCTGTCCTCCGCCACAGGCAAAGACCTGCAGTCTCCTCTATCAGTTCTCCAGGGGTATAATACAAGAAGATCTCCAGGAGTCACCTGGAGCTGAGATCTCAAGGTACCCAGCTTTCTGTTAAGGGGAAGAGAGAGTCATGCCATGCTAAACCCAAACCCATTTTCAGCTGTGAAGCTGCACTGCCACGCGTGCTGACCCAGGCAGCACGCTGAGGCACTTCCATGCTCACCTGCACTGGGAGCTTCTAAGGGCAGACAAGACAACACAGATCAAGGTAGGACTCCAACCTAAGGAATGCTCCTGAAGAAATCCCAGTGCAGACACATACACTTTGTACATTAACAGCACTTTTTTGGTGTTCAGAGTCAAAGTGAGAAAGAATGAGGCACCCTGACTCTGGAGTAAATTATGTCCATACCTGCAATCACTCCAGAACTCAAGAGACAAGCTCTAGAGGGCATTAAGTGAGAGGAAGCCTGGGGTATTCCCCTCATGACTGACTCCTGCCCAAACCCCACACAGGGGCTGAGCACACAGTACGTTTTGCCTGTCACCTGCAAAGCCTCCCCTTCAGCCTTTGCGTGCAGGTAATTAACACTTCTGGAAGTGGCTTTCTCTCTTGGGTAAAGGCTACAGCAGGGCGATGCAATTTCCCGGAGTTCAAACCAAGAATGAGTCTGCAAAACATCTCAAGTGGTGAGGAACTCACCCACTGTTGTACGGCACGAAGGCTTCAGAAAAACAGGTCTGAAAAGCCTTTCCAAAACAACATCACAAGAAAGAAGAGAAATTAAGCAGAAAGAAACATATCACCATAAGAAGCCGCTTTGATGACTGTTACGTTCAGAATGAGAAGAGGCCTGAGGGCAGGGCATTAAACTTACTTTTATTTACACACAACCTTAGCCTTGTGTGCCTTCAGGACTCGCTGGGACAGAAACTTTCAACATATTTTGCTAACTAAAGGTAATATTTATTTCAATTTGATACAGATCTAACTAAATATTTTGTCCCAAGATTAAAGGTACTGTGCTGGAAAAAGCACCATCTAAAGGACTAACACTGCCTCAGTAAGACACCCCATGGAACACGGAAGGAACATGCAAGGAACACCTTAACCCAAAATTTTCCCCTTGCCGGTTCTTCTTGGTTGCAGTCACGTTGCTGGAATGGGAAGGTGTAGTTTTCAAATGTTAGGATGAAGTTAAGATTTTCACTTAGTCTAAACTCTCAGATTTTGCTAGTGTGAGGTTTTCTGTAACGGAACCAAGATCTGTTGGAGTGAGTCCAGAGGAGGCCGTGGAGATGATCCAAGGGCTGGAGCACCTCTGCCGTGAGCACAGGCTGAGAGAGTTGGGGTTGTTCAGCCTGGAGAAGAGCTCTTGATGAGGGAGTGTAGGGTCAGGACAAGGGGGAAGGGTTTTCAGCTGAAAGAGGGGAGATTGAGATGAGATCTTAGGAAGAAATGTTTTGCTGTGAGGGTGGGGAGGCCCTGGCCCAGGTTACCCAGAGCAGTGGTGGCTGCCCCATCCCTGGAGGTGTTCAAGGCCAGGTTGGATGGGGCTTGGAGCCCCCTGATCCAGTGGGAGGTGTCCCTGCCCATGGCAGGGGTTAAAAATGGATGGGCTTTGAGGTCCCTTCCAACCCAAACCATTCTATAATTATAAAAATCACTCAAAAGAAAGGTGAGTCGAGAAACTCTTCAGCTCTTACCAGCACAACCACCCTCTGGTAGAGGCACTGGGGTCGAGTTACTTACCTGAAGGGAATGATAAGACGGGATGGAAGGAAGAGTCCAGCTCTCTCACATAATCCGGTATTTTAGATTCTGCACTGCACTCACTGCTGCTGAAGGCAGAGACTGGCACCACACCTGGTAACTGAGTTTTGTGTGGAAAGGAGGCATCTCGAGTCTACAAGGAGACACAGAAACAAAGGTTAACTTCTCCTTTAGTCACTTCCTTCCAATTAGACCAGAAGAAACAAATAATAATCTGAGTGACGATGTCAATATGAGAAGGAGAAAAACATTTCTATCTGCTGCAGATTGTCTAAATCTGGTTTACCTCCCCTGACAATATTCCCAAAGCATTTAGCCAGCACCCTCAGCCCCACAGTGTGAGTGTTGGGGTTGTGCTGTGCAGGGACAGGAGTTGGACTCGATGGTCCTTGTCCCTTCCAACTCAGGGCATTCTACGATTGATTCTATGATCATGGACTATGGCACACGATACAAGGGACATAGAAATACTCCTCATTTAGGGCCAGGGAAGAGTTGTCAAAGCCGCCAGAGAAACTATTTCCAGTCCTTATTCTGATATACCCTATGCCAAACAACCACCCCTTCAAATTCCATCCCAGCACAACAAAATAAATGCCAGACTAATGCAGGGGTCTCATCCGTTCACCCCTCGACACGCTCAATCTGTTTTGAAATAGTATAAATACCTATTTGTCAGCATCAGGAAAGGTAAAATTCTTCTCCTCGTGCTGCCTGTGGTGGGAGTCCCTAAACTTGATGCCTGAATGTATGCATTATTCCCTTGAATCCTCTTGGCATCAACACCTAAATAATTAACTTAATCATTAAGCCAATTTGTAAGTTAAAATAAAATAAGGGCTTGCAAAGAAGCAGGAGTGATTTTATTTAAATGCCTGTGAAGTTACTAGAAAAAATGCTCAGGGGTCGGGCAGTGCCAGCTCAGTACAGAACACAGCCTACCTCCCAGCTGGCTTTTACAGCAGCTCACTATTGATTTTGTAACACGGGAACAAAATATCCACCAAACCCCAACTGGAAACAGACCCAGAAATGCAATGGCAATGATAACTGGGTTGTGAAAACCAAGGCACATGGGTTTAGAAGCCAGGCCCACAGAGAGCAAGACAGGTTACAAAATCTTATCAGTTTTGCCCCACTACACTATTCCTCCTACAGCTCCGGGAACACTTCTTCATTACTGAAATACAAACCCTCATGCTTCCTGAGCGTCATTAGATATAAAGAGTAACATTACATTAAATTGATTCTATTAAGGAAAAGAAAATACACTATGTAAGAGTGGCCAGCCATCCTGCTGCAGAGGAAAAATTCTGAGGCTATGAAGCCTACTGAATCATGAATCACAAATCATAAGGTCCCTTCCTAGGATTGGAAGGGACCTCAAAGCCCATCCAGTTCCAACTCCCTGACATGGGCAGGGACACCTCCCGCTGCATCAGTGTGCTCATAAACCATTTTGTGGTCCCAGTTAAAAATTCTGCAGTGAATTCTGGCTGCGTGGTTTCAGCTTCAGATCACCAAAGCTCCCACCATGGTGAGAAAGGTGCCCAGGTGTCACTGTGCAGACAGCCACACTTCACCTAAAGTAGTACGTATGGATCCTGTACGTTACTGCAGTTTGCCCAAGCACTCTGCTCAACACCTGTCACTTCTGCTTCTGGTTACCCTTACAACTGAACAAGGCAAGGACAAAGCTTTCATTCTCCCTACACACACACAGATGCTCAGAACTTTTCAGCAGTGTAAAAGAAGAGCTACTCCACCTCAACAGCGACAACTGTTCTTCAGCAAGCGATCAGACAACTACTTTGCAGAGCTTTTATCACAGGCCCAAGAGAACCATCCCGTGGGGGCTGACGCCTCCTCTTTGAACTGCAAACACTCTGCTGGCCTTTGTTCCTGCAGAAGGCCTGTGTGCAGCTCAGACCAAGGGAGCGCCACGCTACGTGCCTGCTCCTGTGCTGCGGTACCTGCCTTTCCGATGGCCTCCCGCTGCTGCAGACAGCGATCTGCCCTGCACGGAGTTGTGTCCCTCTGGCAGAACACGCTGTGAGATGAAATGCCTTTCTCCCCCCTCAGGGGATCCCTAAGCAGGACCTTCCCTTGCTGCAGAGTGCTTTTGGGCGCTTGCCTGCAGCCTATGCACGGGTCAGGTACACCAAAGCGAGGTGCCCTGCAACGGAAACAAATTGCCTTTCTCTGGCCCCCTGAAGCTGTCAGTAAGGATAAAGAGGCAGTTCCTATGGCAGAGGCCAGGTGTTCCAGGAACAGAACTGAAACTTTCACCAAACATGAATGACAACTTACTCAGCTCATCTCAAATTCAGACATTTCGGCCAGTGCCACACAAGGAGCGGTGGCTTCTGCCACTCTCGGAGACCTCCCACCTCTCCTAAGTGCACATGGAGTTTAGTTCCTTCAATCCTGTCAAAGCTGATGGGGGATGGACTTGCACCTGCCCTGCAGGAAGTGTATCCTGCCCTCAGCATCCTGAAACGAAGGCTTTTTGTTCAACCAGCAAATCAATTTAAAAACCATGGTGAGTGCTTACTCTTTGACTAGTTCAACCAAAAGAAGGGAAGACAGATTAATGCACAGGGAGATCTTTTCAGAAATGCCATGTAGAAATGAAGAGTAGGTGTGATCAGTAAAACACTACAGCAAGGGCATCAGCAGCTCAAGATGCAGGACTGTGAAAAGAACGTTTCAGGTTTTTCATTCTGGGGGAAAAAACGGAATTTTTTAGGCTGAGTGGCATGCTATGAAACTCACAAAGTACTGAATTAGTTTCACCGGGTTATCACAGCATCTCAAAGCTAAAGGCGCTCTTCCTTCCTTCCTCTGCAGCAGACAACAGTCTTATCGCACATTCAGAACAACCGAATGCACAGCAATACTTCCTTTTTTCCTTGTTTTTAAGTAATAAAATAGCTTCTTTTTTAACTTCTAGTGTTATAACAGTAATTTTATCAACTATTATTTTTACTTACAAGGTTGGTGAACCATAACCAAGGGATTCTCCTCCCCAGAGCATAGATGAGATCTTGGGGAGAAATGTTTTGCTGTGAGGGTGGGGAGGCCCTGGCCCTGGTTGCTAGAGAAGTGATGGCTGCCCCATCCCTGGAGGTGTTCAAGGCCAGGTTGTGGGGCTTTGAGCCCCTGTTACAGTGGGAGGTGGAACTGGGTGGGCTTTAAGGACCCTTCCAACTCAAACTATTCTGTGATTCTATGATCCACAGAAGTACCACACCATTTCCACTGAAGCAGGATGCATCCTCTTCTTGAAACCAGTTTGGAGGAGACATGGCAACACCCCAACTTTCCCTGTATCCATGGCTTTTTAGAGGTCAGCAATGCCAGGAAACTCAGCAGAAGCAGGTGGTGGAGCTGGTATCTAGTGATACCAAGCAGAGGATGACAACCAGCAGAGTCCTTTCAGTCTAACTAAGGGAAAAAAACTGCACAGTGTGAAAGGAAACCTCCATCTGGCTGCTCAATGATAGGCTCGACAGGGACTGCTGCAGCCAGTGTTGTTCCCTTAAATGTACAAACCGAGGGAGCCAGAGAAAGCAGCAGTTGGTAACAGCCACAAAGAATTCACCTGTATCTCCCTAAACACAAACAAATCACAACATACGATAATATGGTAGAGGAAATGGGATTGTATTCTAGGAAGCAGGTACTAAAATATTTGTCCCCAGCCAAACATATCACCTGACAGAAATGAGGGTGCAGCTACCACACTATAAACAAGATTCTGATGAAGCACCTTGTCTGCACCCCTCCTTCTCCCTGTCCTGTATTCCCCTTTCCTACTGGCCACAGCCCACCTGCAGACAGCAGACACTGAGCAAGTAAGATAAAGGCTCTTCATGCTGGGTATAACCCAAATTATAACAGTGTAGATATATTCTCTTCCCTAAAAATTGAAAATTAACAAGACTTGCTGAAAGACCCATACATATTTTTTAAATGGCACCTACAGGAAATGTCACTGCCCTAAGCACAGACTGGGAAAGCAGGAGGACAAACAAACCACAGAACTGGTATGAGAAATAGATTAATATAAGGGACCTAAACCCTAGAATTTAAATACTTTTTTCCTGCCTGTTTCAGAGCCCCCAGAGAAGCACTTGCCTTTTTTTTCCCCTTCTCTTTTTCCTTTTAAGCCACTAAATGAAAGCAGATATTCTTCTGCTCTCAACTCCCATTTGAGACTAAAGAGAAAAAATGTGACAATGTTCAACTGCAAGAGCTGGCAACATCACATCCATTGTTTGCTTTGTCACCCCAATTCCCAGCCTTAAGGGCATTGGCACCTTTGTACATTTGAATTCCAGCATCCCTGTGCCTCAGTCCACACAACCAGCAGGTGGAGATACAAACACAATGAGAATTTTGGAACTGAAAAACCCCACTGCGCTCTACTGCCCTGCAAGGAAACGGGCAGGACCATAGTGGGTAGCATTTAGATCCCACTCCTCTATCATAGAAACAGGGAAGGGACCTCAAAGCACATCCAGTTCCACCCCCTGCCATGGGCAGGGACACCTCCCTCTGGATCAGGGGGCTCCAAGCCCCATCCAACCTGGCCTTGAACACCTCTAGGGATGGGGAAGCCACCACTGCTCTGGGTAACCTGGGCCAGGGCCTCCCCACCCTCATCGTGAAGAATTTCTTCCTAATGTCTAATCTAAATCTTCCCCTTCCAGTTCAGAGTCCATTCCCCCTCGTCCTGTCACTCCAGGTCCTTGGGAAAAGTCCCTCCCCAGCTTTTCTGGAGCCCCGTTCAGTCCTGGGAGGCTGCTCTAAGGTCTCCCCAGAGCCTTCTCTTCTCCGGGCTGAACAATCCCAGCTCAACCAGCCTCTCTATCACCTTGCACCTTTATTTATAGCTGCACACAGATTGTAATCAATTGAAACACTACCCAGCCTCAACAACATCTCTGGGCGAAGCACGGCCTGGAAAAACAAGTGAAGGAACATCATAAGGTAGGATGTTATTGAGAAACTAACAAAATGTACTGGCAAAAAAAATGCCCTGCAGCCAGCCACATGGATAACCCACTGGAGAAGAAAAGATCAGGGCAGGAGAGCTGAGCAAAGACCTCGCTGAGAGCTCCTGACCAGTACCAAAACTTGTTTCTTTTAAACAAACTGAGTAGAACTTTGATATCTCAGAGATAATTTAGTTCCTTCAGGTTTAGCCAAAAAATAGCCAGCAAAGGAGCTACTCCAGGTCCTCACTATAGGGAAAGCGTTTGCAGGAACACCCAGGCCCTCAGCCGTGGGGAATCTGGTCTGGGAGAAACAGTTAGAAATGCAACAGCAACTGGGAAACTATTCCATTGCAGCTCATGGCTTCCAGTCCTGGCACTGATCTGCTGCCTACACACTGTTTTGGGTTGAATGTTTTGATACTCTTTGCCTGCCTTCCGAGTGTTCAAGCCACATCATGTGCATTTCACAGGAGGAGACAATAACCCAGAGGTCATTGCCAGCTGTAACAACACGAGCGAGCGGCAGATCCGGCAGATCAGACTTCCAGCCACTGCCTGCAAGTACTTGTCCTCCTACTTCACCATGCCTGCAGTTTGCTCCTTTGGGCTATCCTGCATGCAAGTGTTAGTATTCATTCAAAAACCATGCTGCAGGAATGTACCGCTACGATCTATGATCACATCCTCCAGGCTGAAGCAGACCGCAATCCCGGGATTTATTGTGCACATGGATTGCTCTGAGTGGCTTCTGCACTGACTCACAACCAAGAAATGGCCTAAGCTCTTACCAAGCTATTTAGATAATGAAAGAAGGACAGAGAATAGATTCCATGGCCAGAAGATGACTCACAGATCATCTGTGTGACTCCGTCATTCCGAATTAAGGGACAAGCGGATTTAGCCCCAAAGGATGTTTCAAGTTCCCGAGGACAGTGGATGGTGACAGATAAACCAAACAGCCCGCATCCTGTTTTATTTATCCCTGCTGCAGACTATCTTGTCGATCTGGCAGGCCTTGCAGAGTTCCAGAGCTCTGTGTTTTCTTTTAGATACCACTCTGTGTAAGCATTATTTAAATACCAGAGCAGGGGAAGGTGTAGTCCTCTGCAGAAAAGAAATCCAGCAATGCCGACGACAACGCGGGGCACCTCTCGACAGGGGCCGGGAAGCAGCGAGGCCACTAAATACTCCGACTTCTGACAGCACTGTAAGTGTATGTGGCATGGCAGCAGAAAAGAGGAAAAAACGTGGCTGTCTTCCCAGTGACCTCCTGAACTGACAGATGGGAGAACAGTTCACAGTTCCAGACTCTGCTTTTCCTAACATGGATGCTGGGGAGTGAAGCGGGGGGATGAGCTTCCCAAATGCATCTGAAGACCGTGAAGGACAATGCTCCGAATGCCATTGGATGCACAAAGGCTACAACCAGTCATTCCCGAATGCCCACGCTTTTCTGAATCCCCTACAGATGGGCAGCCAGTGTTTTGCTGCGACTCTCGGGTTGGAATTCTTTAGTCACCACCTGCTCGGATTACCCTGCGGAGCAGCATCGCCCACCGGCAGCGCCAGGCGCTCCCTCACTGCCCGTTTGACCCAGGCACTGCCAGGAAGCTGGCGTGGAAGATGCGATGTTCTCCTCCCTGCTCTCAGCCAACTCCACATCTGCTGCAGGGAGGTGGCAGCAAGGACTCCCAGCTCCAACTTGCTCTCAGGCAGTGACCTTAAAGAAACGGAGTCCTCACACACCACTGCACCAGGGGCTTGAGGAAATATGGGAGAAGCACTTGCTGGTGATGGGATAGAAACATCACATTAAAAACTCAACTCTTTTCCGTGGTGCTAAGACGCAGTGCCTTTTTCTGTGCAAGGCCACAGCAGATTTGCTGGATCACTACTGGGAATATCAATACATTTCCAAGGAGAGCGAGGTATCGGCCCCAGAGGCCATTCCCCATTTTGCATCCTTGGACCAAGACCAGGCCCAGGAGAATGACAGGGCCTGTTAGAACAAGATTGTTTGACGGAAACAATGCAGTGATGATGGTGCTTAATGCACAGACTCGATAGCCACTTGGGTTTGATTGTCTGCACGTGCTGAGAAGACCCAGTCCAATTTTATCACTGACTTCCCCAGCAGGATCCCTGTTTTTAATCAGCACTGCGTAAGAAGCTTTGTTCACTCCTTTACCTTAATTTTGAAAACTTTAATTGGATTTGGCACTCGTGAAGTCTGCAGCCAACAGCTCGATTGCTGCCACCACCTCTTATTTTCCCAGTAAGGCGAGCAGAATCTCTCTGTAGCACAGGATACAGTTCTCTGCAGTGCCTCTCTGTAACTTCCCCGTGGAGAGGACAGCAGAAAGCACAGCCTAAACACAGATTTGTGAGCAGGAAGCACTCCCTGCAGGGGTTTTTACCTTTAGGACACCTCTGGTCTTCTGGTACAGAGACACCGGAGCTCGGTTAGGATATGGTAACTGAGACCTAGAAACGTTCAGAGCATGAAGCGGACACACGGTTCCACCAGCTCCAGTAGCTGAAGCCTTAACAAGTAACAAAAAAATGCATTTTTTTTATTGGGGTCTGCAATGAAAGGTAAGCTACACATTTATTTTTTAAGTCTATGAGTCAAGGTAAACTCTTGAGCATGCAAAGCAGCTCAGCTTCACATTTTCATTTTCAACCAGGAATAAACTCTACTTGGATCTCCTGCTGCAAGAATGAAGTTTCTGTTCCCAAGCTTCTACTGTTATTCTCTGAACTGCACTAACTCTGGCCCAGTCCTTAAGGACAGAGAAGTGGTGGCTGCCCCATCCCTGGAGGTGTTCAAGGCCAAGCTGGATGGGGCTTTGAGCCCCCTCATCCAGTGGGAGGTGTCCATGCCCATGGGACTGGATGGGCTTTGAGGCCCCTTCCAACCCAGACCACTCCATGCCATGATTCTATGATTCTGTTTTCAAGTAGAAGGAAGGGAAAGTCCTGAAGTCTCTTGCTGAGGAGCTACTTCTACAGCTGCAAGAAGTACTTGTGTTATTGGAGGCATCAGTAAGGGTAGGAGGCCTCCTAGCTCTCTATCAGGACATGGATTGGACTGAATGGGAAACAAGGAACTCCAAGCCAACAGCAGCCTCCTTGGTTAATGCAAGGAAGATGAAAAGCCCATACGTCCAGGAGGAAGAGCTCCCAAATCCTAACTCTTCACCCCCCTGACCAGCTATCCAGGCAGGCTGCCAAGCCTTTATCCCCTCCGCCAGGAAGCTGGGAACACAAGCTAATAAGGAACCTGACAGATTTTCAATAAAGTATCTTGCTAAAACTAGGACACTTGTGCAATTTCGCAGTGGATGCTGTATCAGCACACTCACACAGCACATCCTCGCAGGGGAAATTCCTCCCCAGACCAGCGGTGCCCTTAGTAAATCCCAGACAGCTTGCTGAGGAGACACGGAGATTGCTCTCAATGTAACACGCTTTCAAAAGGCAAAGGAAAACCAAGAAATCAAACCCACTTGGGATTAGCGCTGCTCTAAAGAGTGAGTTTAGACTGTCTCTGCTCCTCAATTAGACTGTTGCTTGAAGCACCACAGCTAAACTCGTTAGATATTCTTACCAGCA
This sequence comes from Dromococcyx pavoninus, assembly GCA_033558185.1. Classification (NCBI taxonomy): domain Eukaryota; kingdom Metazoa; phylum Chordata; class Aves; order Cuculiformes; family Neomorphidae; genus Dromococcyx; species Dromococcyx pavoninus. Next base: position 38,136 of record JAUMJL010002234.1, on the reverse strand, counting down.
ATATACTATTAGCATCAGGCGTGAACAGATATGCCTTCCCCTGCACAATAGACAGTGGAGTTTTCCCCATTTCAATATTAATTTCTCCGGAATGCAGAAAATGTTAAGAGTTTTAAGGCATTCATGAAGTGTCATGAAAAAGGTGACATAACTCATCGGGAACAGCAAAAAAGGAAACAAGATTAAGATATTGCAGTTTAATTTCCTAGAAAATAACGTGTCACCAGCTGTGTAAATTTTCTTGCAGCTAAAGCAAATATTCTGCAAACAAGCAGGCAGCTGATTTACGCCAGAGCGTGGTCCCCCAGCAGCCAAGCCTCCCAGGGAAGCTCTCGGGCTGTGTCTCAGATTGCACAAAGAGAGCCACACAATATAGTGATTTGATTAGCAGGATTCTGGGGGATCTTTAATTTTTATGCTCACCTCATTAATGCCGAGACCCCGCTGACACAACCTGAACTCCTGCCATATACCCGGTACGCTCCCTGAAGGTAACAAACAGCCAGCACAGCGTGTGCTGTTCCTCCCACATACCAGAGCGCGCACACACAGGCTTCAGCAGCTGGACTCTGGTTTGGTCTCCAGAGGAGAGAGGTGAGTGTCTACCTGCTGATTCCAGTGACAGGCACTGTGCATCCTGTAGAGCTTCCTCTTCTGGAAGCTATGAAGCGGCCTCGTTCGGGCAGACGTGCTCACATTGGCCACAGAGAGAGATCTTAGTCTGGTTTTGTCTCTTCTTCTTTTCTTGATCTGCTGATGATCAAGCAACCAGCTGCTCGAAGAGGACACCTCTCTGTTGTCTGAAGCTCTGCAGTTTCATGATGAATGGGGGGAAGGAAACACAAAAAGTTAACTACGATCCACATGCACAGGCCAGGGTTTCATACATTGATTAGTATACAGGCATTTTATAAACACTACAGTGTTTTAGCCCCCTGTTTCAGGAAACCATGCATGTGCTGTGTTTGCTTGTTGACTAAGTCTGTGTTAGGTCATGAAAGGAACTTTATCGCCCTTGTTTGCTTTTCTGCTCACGGAAACAAACGTCAAAACAAAGTTAAGCCCTCGGGCATATCACGCGGCCTGGCTTTTCCAAACTCAAGAATCCTATTTCTAACACTTCTAACACCTCTGAGTTTGAAGTCACAATTAATGTTTTCCTACAAACTTAGGTTCCACTCAAGACAGCAGTCACTCTAACACAAAGGTCTCCCTGATACTTCTGAGATGCTCTAGTTTTGCTCAAGAGCTGAACCATAAGCACAGCTTTACAAACCTGTGCCCACTCAGCACAGGGGCTGCAACTCGCTGTGAAGCATTTGTATCAAAATCAGGAGCTCAGCACACTTAGTTTAACCAACACAAGGCCATCAAATGTTGCTTCCAAGGACGTACCAGTGGAGCTCTCCAGCAGACCCCAAGTCTGAGGGAAGTCCTCAAGGAGAAGGAAATGCCTGGTCTGTTGGTCCTTCTTTAAGATCTAAAAGCTGCTTAGACCCAGAGGGCTTGGAAGAATGAAGAATGAAAGCTCAGTTCCAGCCACAATGTGGAAAACCTGGAAAGCTTCATTTTAACATTAAATCTCACTCTTACCTGTATTTCCCCAAGCCTATCCCTTTCAACCCCTCTCAGTGTTACAGCACCATCCCTGCATAGCCCTACCTACACCCACACTTGCTGTACTCATATCCTCAGTGACCCAGGATGTAATCACCAAATTTCTGTGACAACCCAGGGTCCAGAGCAGCAGAAAGCTCTGTACACATGTGTACAACAACATTAGGTCACTCTCACCATCCTGAGCCTGCCTGCTCACTGAACAGGGAACGCTACCAGGTAAGAATTCAAAACACCCTGCCGTTGGGTGGGAATGGCTCAATGGGAAGAATACACTCTGCTTTTACAGGTATCCTGATTTTATTTTGCTGCTGTAGCAACACCTGCCTGCAAAGCTGAAGGCTTGCTGCAAAAAGCTCTCAAGTGTGCGTTTATTTTTACAGTGCTGAAGACCTTGACTGCGACTCTAAACTGCCTGGGAAGTGCAAGTATATGAGAGATTTTGGCCTTGGTTCCCAGCAGGTAGCCAGCAGGTCAAGGGAGGGATTCTGCCCCTCTGCTCCACTCTTGCGAGACCCCACCTCGAGTCCTCTGTCCAGCTCTGGAACCCTCATCTTAAAAAGGATGTGGAGCTGTTGGAGCAGGTCCAGAGGAGGCCACAGAGATGATCTGAGGGCTGGAGCACCTCTGCTGTGAGGGCAGGCTGAGAGAGTTGGGGTTTTTCAGCCTGTAGAACAGAAGGCTCCAGGGAGACCTTAGAGCAGCCTCCCAGGACTGAAAGGGTCTCCACGAAACCTGGGGAGGGGCTTTTTGCATGGGCCTGGAGTGACAGAACGAGGGGGAACAGCTTTAAACTGGAAGGGGAAGACTTAGATTAGACTTCAGGAAGAAATTCTTCACAATGAGGGTGGGGAGGCCCTGGCCCAGGTTGCACAGAGTGGTGGCTGCCCCATCCCTTGAGGGGTTCAAGGTCAGGTTGGATGGGGCTTTGAGCCCCCGATCCAGTGGGATCCAGTGGAACTGGATGGGCTTTGAGGTCCCTTCTGATCCAAACCATTCCATGATTCTATGATTCTGTTTGCACAAATGTTTATGTTCTCTGACAAAGTTCAAGTCCAGCCTTACCAGTGAAGTTAGAGCACACAATAGAACATATAAATGAATTTATTCCAAGACTATTCATCAATCTTGTCAAGCAGCATTATTCCAGCAGTACATTTTTATTACAGAGAAGTACTTGTTATGAAATGGTTTAATCAAACCATATCCCGTGCTGTGCTGGTGGGGTGATAAAGTTTCATGGGCTTAAACTTGTCCTGTCCTCCAACACATCAGAACTATCCCAACAAGCAACACAGACTCAATGAAAAAAGTGTGCTAATTAAAAGAGGGATGGCACCAAGTATTTAAAGAACATATTAGTTAGTGCCAAGAAAAAGCCCAAGATACCGAACCATGACATTCTTAATGCTAACACCACATTTTTAAGGCTTGAGAAAGAAATGCAACGTTTGAAGTCCATGCACAAGGTTCCTTAAAATCCTTTCTCTGAATTCTCATAAACATTTTCTCTGAAATCATCTGCCTGTAAGTCAGATGGTGCCAAGCTCAATTTCCAGATGTCCAGGCACTTCCCTCTTACATGAAAAACAACTTGGGCAGATAAATTAGCACAAGAAGCTCCTCAGCTTTCGCAATGCCCATCCTTGCGCTGGTGGTTTGCCCAGGCCCTTGATGACACCTCCTCAGCCCCTGCCAGCTGCTCTGCTCACCCTCCTGTACCCTGCAGCAACGTTTGGCTCCATTGTCAGATGAAGGAGCTTGGAGCTCCAGCACACAGCAGTGAGGTTTTCCTGCCACTCGTGCAAAGGGGATTCCCAGTCAGGTTCGAGTTCTTCATTTATTCTGATGTTAGTGTGAGTGTTTTTCAAAATGTGGTTCTACCGAAGATCGGAGATGAACTATTGGCAGATGTGAAATCCATTGATTTGCTGAAACTCTCCTTCCATAGCTCACAGGCTGGCCTTCCCTGCACTGCAGTCCAGCTAAGAAGCTGAGAACTTACTTACAGACACCCACGTGCCCAGCAAGCCATCAGACAGGCACTGTTTGTTCTGAAGCCGTGAATTTTCCATCCTGGTAAGGCAGTGGGTACCAGTAGCTGAGGGAATTGCTACTACCAACATCTACCTTCCATGCATCTGGCTCACCCTGGCATCCAGATGAAATGGAGCAAAGAAAAGCTACACAGATGAAGGAAGCCACCGATGAAATTAGACCCTGACACAGGGCAATTCATGGTTACCAACACTGAATCATACAGGAACCGTACCTGTGCCACCACGGCCACTGCTGACAGCCCAAGCAACCAACGTACTGCAACCCCACCATTACCAACCTCAAACATCTCGTCTTTAGACCTCTGTAAACATGGTCTATTAGATCTCTCACAAGAGCCTACAACTAATTTCAATAATTAAAGTCATTGTTATTCCTTCTTTTTTCCCTCTTCAAAACCAAAAAAATCCTTTACTTTCCATTTGATTTTGATTTCTGCTTTCTCAAGCACTGAATACAGTCAGAATGAGCTCTGGGAAGAAAGAGCAAGGGGAGAGTCACCTGAGAACTGAAGCTGACTGCAGCACATTGCTGTCTCAGTTTAACACAAAACTACAACAAAATACAACAAACAGCTGCAACACACTCAAAAAAACAAGAAGTAGGAGGCAGCGAATTTCCCTGGAGGATTCTTGCAATAACCACTCTATATCGTGCCCAATTCCATTCTTTAGCAAACAGTATTTATTTGTGGATTTCAAAACACTTCATAAGAAATGAAACATTAAAATGAACTATTTAACTGATTTCTAAGGCCACATCTAGGAAGGTCTCAAGTCTCTCAGATTCCCTTCCAACACCAAAATCTCACCAGCTCCAGTTTAGAGCTACAGCACTGAGAAAATCTGCCCAGTCTTCCCATTCTCCTTTGGGTTTTTTATTGGTCCTGGGCAGAAACCAGGCAGCCTTGGAGAGTGTTCCGTGAGCAAACTGGGCTGCTCATGAATGGGAGTGAAGGTGGATTTTGGACAGTGTCGGACATTCCAAAACTCAGAGGAAGCTTCCAACTCTCCCCTCTATTATTTGTAAACAACTGATAGGTCAGGAGCGCGAACGCAACAGGACCCCCTCGCCCCTACATTTAGCACACGGTCACACAAGCCCTTGGGGACAGAGGGCACTTAAAGAAGCTGCCATCCAAGCCGCTCACTCTAAGCTCTTCATGGGAGGCTGCAGCCTCTGTAACAAAGCTCCTGAAGCAGATGGTGGCCAGCTCTGCCAGGAGACAGGGAACTAAGTTCTCCTGAAGACACTGCCACAAACTCTCTGGCTCTAGTAAGGAACATTTTCTTCATCCACCTCATCTTACTTAAGGCCTGTGAATAATAACAAGCCTTCCATCCTCTGAAATCACGCTGCCAGTATCTCAGGAGACACATCCTGCACACCTAGGTGTTCCGTAAGCCCAGACTGAGGTCAATTACCCCAGTGCTGCTTTGAGACTAATTCTGATTACAGCCTGTACTATATTTTAACCTCTTTGAATAAAGGATGGAATTACTAACCAGTACAGAGAAACGTTCTGCTACAACATTAATTTTGAGCTGGAGGATACATCCATCCTGAACAAAAGACCACAAATTGAAAAATGCTATCCCTAAATTCCTGAAAAAGTAGCCAGCAAAGATAAATTTGGACTTGTTTTGAAGACTGATTTGCTTAAAATGAATGAAGGTGCCAAAAGAAACTAATGCCGACCCATGCTGAGGCACAGGTGACATTGCCTGTGTATTCTGCTAACGTCTAGTTGGTTGCTTTTCCAGAAAAAAAGTTGCACTTGTGATGACAGAATGCATTAAGTCTAGAATAACCTGTAGAGAGTTACTTACTGTGTCCTTTCACTCCTTCACAGACTTATTCACCTTCCCAGGACGTAAATGTACTTACAGTGACTGCGTAACCTGGTGATGTCTTTCAAAGCAACACAAAATTCTGCTACTTCATAGAATCATGGAATGGTTTGGGTTGGAAGGGACCTCAAAGTCCCTCCAGTTTCAATGCCCCTGCCATGGGTGAGGACACCTCCCACTGGATCAGGGGACTCAAAGCCCCATCCAACCTTGCCTTGGACACCTCCAGGGATGGGGCAGCCACCACTTCTCTGGGCAACCCAGGCCAGGGCCTCCCTAACCTCATTGTGAAGAATTTCTTTCTAATGTCTAATCTAAACCTCCTCCCTTCCAATTTAAGGCTGTTCCCCCTCATCCTATCACTTCACACCCTTGTAAAAATCTCCTGCCCAGCTTTCCTGGAGCCCCTTTCAGTCCTGGGAGGCTGCTCTTAAGGTCTCTCTGGAGCCTTCTCTTCTCCAGGCTGAACAACCCCAACTCTCTCTGCCTGTCTTCACAGCAGAGGTGCTCCAGCGCTCCGATCATCTGCGTGGCCTCCTCTGGACCCAATCCAAGAGTTCCACACCTTCTTATGTTGGGGGTTCCAGAGCTGGACACAGGACTCCAGGTAGAGACACACACAATACTCCAGGTGGGGGACACAAGACTCCAAGTGGACTATACTTGCAACCTTACAAGCAAGACCTGACTCCCTTTAAGGCCTGTAGAAACCATCTCTCTTTTCCTGATTTACGACTGTAACCACTATCAGTTCTTTTGACACAACTTTACCAAGAGTTATTGTCAAAGCCCCACCACCGTGCTGTCGCCTACCTGAAGGAGATGCCATTGACCAGCTGTCGATGCCGACAGGTCTTGGACGAAAGGGACGAAGAAGGTGGAGACAGACTGAGCGGAGCAATAAGGCTGCTGATGATTTCACTCAGCTGCGCACTCTGGAAGAAATAAACAGAAATAAAAAGTGGTCAGGCTTTTATACAGGCTCAACAGCTGAAAGGCCCTGGGCTGTGTTGTTTTCCTACTTTGGATTCCAGTAGCATGCATCACGGAATAATCATATTTAGTTTCTTCGTGTGGATAATCAAGAGTGGTGTTGTTTTTCTTTCACAACTATTACGTTATTTACAACACCAAAACCCCCAATCAACCCCGAACCACAAAATCCAACCCAACCTTGAACAACCGGCCAAGGACACATTTGAGTAAGTAGCACACAGAATGCAGCAGCGATTTTAGCAGTGTAGCCAAGGTTTATAAAAAGGCAAAGGAAAGCAGAACATTTTATAACTGATGTTCCAACAGCTGTGGCCCAGAGCTGCTGACTGACTGCTCCACCAGCATTTCAACAGTGAAAAATGCCTGCTGCCTGCTCATTGTCTGGTTTGTTCCCCCCAAGGACTCCTCCTTGTTGCTCCCTGTAGTCTGACAGGGTTTTTTTTTTAACAAGGAAGACTGTTGGAACTACAGGCGGAATGACCAAAATCTTCTGGTCAACAAGGAGCCCTCACCCCGACCCAGAACCGGACCTAAACAAACACAGCCAATTTGTTAAGAGTAAGAATCGCTCCTCGTAAAGCCCTGAATCGTGGCCTGACGCCAGATAACATTTCACAATGATATTTTTGTTTTAAATGTCAAACCTTAAAGGCTATTCTGACAATAACTACAGCTTTCCTAGAGGAAACTGTGCTGCTCTCTGAACAGAAATTACACCTCCCTGAAAAGGCAGACCAAATACTTTCAATTTATTTTGTTGGATTTTCACTCAGAACTAAGTTTGTTTCAAACAATATTTGCTGCAGGTTACCCAGGAAGTTTTCTTTACGTTTTAAGGCACAACCACTCATGCAGAAAGAGGCAAAACCAATTATTTTCTATTTCATTAGAGCTCCTGTTAATGTTTAAGCAATGCAGTCAGGTAAAATCTTCACGTCAGAGTAAAACATTCAAGGATGGATATGAAAGCACAGAAATAGCAAGTCCATTACACAAGGCCTGGACAAAGCAAACAAGAAGATGCCAGTAAAATATTTTGCAGATTGATTTAAAAATCTCAAAGAATTCAATCTGCAAGGAGCAAAGTCTCCACTGAATCTGAAAGCACCAAACCCATGGCAGACTTCCAAAACACAAGGCAAAATATCCATGTTTTTAAAACACTCCAGAGCTACCAAAAGGACTTGAAAACAGCATTAATGAAACCTGCCAGGCTCGATCATTTGGTATTGTTTTTTTATTTATTTATTATTATTTATTATTAATTATTATTAATTATTTTTAACAAAGAAGGACTTGAAGATAGGACTAAGGAATTGTGTGGAAATAGCTGTGGATGCACTGCAGCCTCCTACATCATTACTCCTGGCACTGAGCAAACAGAAGCTCAGCCCCTCAGAGTCAAGGTTGATTTACAGAGCGGATAATTCAAAAAGTAAATCGACCCCAAAGCTTTCTGTGGTGTAAAGGGAAACCTGATGTAACCTGTGAGATGTGTAAATGAAGAACAGCTTCACTTCCAAGTGATTTTCATATCATCACCGTTCTTAGACCTCTGTTTGTGGTTACTTAGGGACCAGGAAGCACTCTGGTAGTACTGTCATTGCCAAAGGTCTTACTGAGTGTTTAACTCTCCAAGCAACAGCTCAGAGAGGGGACACTCTCCACTTTCTAAAAATGCTCTTTGGTTTATCTGGTGCAATCACCAGCAACGCGCATCTACACTTCATGTTTCTTTGCTTCCTTGCTCCTGTCTGCCATGGATAAGAGCTATCAAACAGGGAAAGCGTTTGAAGAACAGGGAAGTATGACTATCAAATAAGAAAAATTGGCACAGAGATTCAGGAAGAGGCATGAGTACCTAAAACCACTTTTACCCCATTTAAAAACGTGTGTGTGACCAAGAATTCCTGTACAGCAGTCGAGCGACACGTTACTGCCCCACGCTGCCTTCGGCAGGTTCAGTTCAAGCTACCTGCAGACGTTTGTCTCCAAACCAATTTCCTGTATCTCCCTCAGCAATGCGATCCCACCGCATTCCTTCTGTACTTTCTAGAAAAAGAAAACCCTGATGGAGTCTGTATCGTATTTCCTGGAATTAACCTTGGAAATGACTGCTTGGAACACCATGAACTGAAACTCCGCTTGCAGCTACGCCTACGCTATGCCTCTTAAGTACCTGGAATTCCTCAGCTTCCAAACGGAGACCTAGGATGCTTGAAAAGGCAGGGCAACAACGGTATTGTGTTGGGGTTTTGTTTTAAGTGCAACAAACCTCTGTCTTCAGCTCTGCTCTTTCATCTCACCTAAGTATTTCCTGAAACAATCTGTGGCAACTCTACGTTGAGCCTAACCATAAAGGAGAGGCAGGTTTGTGGAGAGCTATTAGAGGTGGTTATGTGGCTGCTTGGATGGAAACAGAGCGGTAACACAGACAGGTCAGAAATAAAAGGTTAATTTGTAAACTTGCTGCACAATGTGGTTATTTAAGCCCTTCAATTCATCAGCACCCACTCTCGGGACTGCAAAATATCTTCCTTTTTGGAAGTCATCACCATGAGACCTGCCCTGTTTCTGAAGTGAACCATTTGGCTCCGTTGACCGTTCAGTTCTTATTTTACTTTACCTGTTTTTGTATGTTTCGTAAAAGCAGGATAGGACTGCTGGGTGACATTTCAAAGTCATGCTCTGGCAAAGAATCCTGTCTCTCAATGGCAGCTTGCGAATTCCCTGTGGCGTTTAATAAAGCTTCTTGGTCTGTCAATTGTATTTGCTTCTTCAAAATGTCTTTTGGAAATGGGAATTCTTCTAAGATCACCATCCCCTAGACAACAGCAATTGAACACGGTTGGTTGACAATGGATTAACCCTCTTAAATCGTTTTTAAGGGGCAGTTGAACCTGACATATTCCCCTTAAATCCTCCCGGTAACTCTCTGGAGCACTTAAACTACATTGGAAATACACTTCACAGCTAAAATACAGAAACAGTAGGTATTTTCATTAGTGAAAAGCTGCACCATTTATGCTACTCCTTATAACAGCAGACACGCTGGTGCTGTATCACTGCTTAAACATCTGTGCCAAAATTCAAATCAGAAATTCATACTTAGAACAACCATGATTGTTTGCCCCCTGGTTTAAGAGGAGGTTTTGCTGTACGAAACAGCCGCCCTCTGATTTGAAGTTGGCTATGGTCTTTGCAGCCAACACATTCTGAGGAGGCATTTTCTAGTGCTCTATTTTTCTTATTCCCATTAATATTCTATGCAAAACATCAAGGCTGTTATCCTTAATGCAGCAGAGATGGATACAAATCAAAACAACAGCCTTTTACAATTAAATAATTGATTGTTTTAAGGTGAGCATTTTTAGAGTTTCATAATCACAGAGGTAACTATCCCAAATGTTTTAGAATCCCATTGCTTTTCACAACCATCTGCACAAATGCAGTATCAGACATGGTCTGTTGTTCAGAATGTCAACAAATAAGAGAAATGTCACTTCATTGGATAGGGAAATAATAGAGCTTCATAAACAAAACTAGGAAAAGAATGCCCTCGTGTTTTCCACGTAACAGGTTAGAAAAACAAAAGTGTCCAATACAATCCTTGGTAACATCCCATTTAGTTTGTTAAAGCACCTTAAAATGTTAAACAAAATAATCAGCAAAGAAAAATTTGCAACTGTGAACACGTTCCCCAAATTTTTCAATATCTTAAATAAATAAATTTAATGCTCAGAAAAGGCTAACAAACCTCTGCAGGCTTTTTCCAAAGAGAAAGGGAAAGGACTTGCTTGCTTTTAAGCACCATTATTCAAATCACAAGCAGGTATTGAAAGAACGGGACCATTCAATTACTTACATTTTTCTTTCCAGTGAGAATATTCCTCTACAAAGCAAGGGCAGATTGTCATCCTGTGGCCAAAAGGAGCCCCTACATTATTTCTTTTAGCAAGACATACTTCTACATTATGGAAAATTGACTCCTGCCTCAAGAGCAACTGGCCCTAAAACACGACAGCCAGTCTCAAAGAGATAGGGGGAACATGAAGTTGTCCTGTTCTCATTCTGTCTCTCTTCTGTTTGAGTTATGAATTCAAAGCTGAGAACAATGTTCTTTAAAAAAAAACTTAGGTGGCTCAAGAGCTCTTTAGTGCTCAAATGGACACAGAGATTCTGGACTTCCATCAAGTCCACACCAGATTTTTGACATTCATATATCAGGCCCATCGTCAGTGCTTTTCCATTTAAAGTGGATGGGAACAATTCCCAACAAATCCAGACAGTATCATCCTACAACCTGCAGAGCAGCAGCAGTTACGAAGCAGGCAGGACATCCCAGGAAAGCCAAGCATAGATCTAATTTGGATGTACCATACCAGGAGCACGAGCAAGCCCAACAGCTTCAGACTTTTAGAATTTAGAAACCTTGAATGTTTTTAGTAAAAGAATCCCAGGTCATTACCACAGAGAGAGTGAAAAAAATAGCCACAAAAGCCCAAAACACAAACACTGAAGTCGGAGGAATAGGAAGACACACAGGAAAAGCAATGAAGAGAGGGGGAGTCCCCACCTTCCACTGGAATTTGATGTTTTGCAGTTGCAGAATCCTGTTGACAAGCATGGGAAGAGGAAAGCACAACAGGAAGGAGAAGGCTGACAGACTGTGTGAAAAGGGAGAGATGGAACAGGCACAGAATAGAAGAGAAAGGGGAAAGGATTAGAAGGCTAACCCTGACTATATAGGAATCATGAGGTAAATGGGTTACGACCAGAATGGTTTGGCAATGAACTCCCTCCTCCCTCTTACACTGGATTGTTTTGGTTTGCAGATAGACCTTTTCTTAACTGGAAGGGCTCTCAAAAATCCTACTGCTACTTCTGAGTGCACAGAGAGGGAGAGGGTACAATGTAGTAGGCCAGGAAGCTGCCCTCAAGTTAACAGCCTCCCTCCTTATTGCGTTATGGGTTAAGAGTGGCGTTTTGCTTGAAATCATTGCTCACTGGCTACGAATCACATTTTTTTCCCCTCAAAACAGATGAAAAAAACTCTGAAACCATGAAACACAAGCATACAAATTCTAATGATGTTGTGTAACCACTTTGCACCCACTAAATGAAAACAAAGGGCTCTTCTGTCAGCCCACATGTGCTTTAGTAGCTGTTGCGCTACAAACAAGAGAACCCCAGCTGAAGAGAACCCAGGTCCACCCTCGCTGCAGGAGACAATGCCAAGCGCTGAACAGCACAGCTGGCCAAAGGAGCACGAAGGCTGTGAAAAGGACTGTCACTGTGGATCTCCACCGGGAAGAGGACTAGGCTCCAAGCCAGCATACCACCTAATGTGAAGAAAATGCATGACTCAAAGAATGTTCTTTCTCTCATTTCTTGGTTATTTACTCCTCCGTGTTCTGCAGCTCAGGAGGCGTCTGCCACCTGAAAGGCTGACAGCTTTGGGGTGGAACATGCATGCACCTGATAGTGAAGACAACACTACAATACATGCAGTCTCACCTTCCTGCAAAATACAACATTTTGTCACTGGCTTATCTTTAAGGTCCCTTTCAACCCAAAACATTTTATGATTTCGTGGGCACAGAGGCAGGACAAACCCTCACACAAAGGGTCTTCAGCTGATTTTTAAAGAAAAACCTGGCTAGGGAAAAGCTGTGAGCAGGGGAGACAAAGTCAGACAAAAAAAAGAAGGGCTTTGAGGAGAAAAGGGACTGGTTTTTCTTTATGTGATCAGAGGAAAACGCTCCCTGAGGTGATTTCCCTCTCCTTTTTAACTCCCTCCAAGCCTCACGTTCAGCCCCATGAAGCCTAAACCATCTTCTGGCTCCTCTCCCTCTGTGCTCATCTGACCCCAATGTACATGAGGCTCACCAGCAGCAAGTCAAAGAGCCCTCCTCTAAAAGCACTTGCTATCACACCACCAGAATTAGCACAGGTTTGGGCTTCTTGCACATGAGAATGACCTGGGGAACCCATTAAATTGATAGGTAGATTACTAATGTTTCAGGAATGTGACTTTCCCACTGTCTAGCCAGTCTGATTTAGAAAAAGTAGTGCATGAGTTACACACATAGGAATTTTAGTAATAATTAATCCTTGACCTGTTCAAAGTGCTGTACAAACATTAACTAGCTAATCCTCAGAATAAACATGCACTGTAAATAAGAAAAAAATCCCACCCTGAAACCCCACGACACAAAAAGGGAATAGCTAGCTACCCCCTGCCTCTTCTGCGGAGGAAAAGCCTGGTGTGATGAATGCAGTCCCTTGTGCTGGGGCCCCTGGAAGTCCCTAATGATGTCTCTAGCTATCACGGACTGACTCCCAGCTCCATCCTGGTGCTTCCAGGGTACAATGCTTTTTAGCTCCTGTGGTCTTTCTCATTAACCTTTGCACGCGATAGCCTGCGCGGATACCAGAACTCCTGGGCAGAACAAACAACAGCAACAAAAAGGAACCAAATAAACAAGGATTACAAGAAAAAGATTATTGGAAAAGCCCATTTGTGAGCTGACAGACAATACCTTGGTGGCACGTATCTGCCTGTGAAGGTCAGTTAGTTGTTGGATTTTGTATTCTAGTTCTGAAATCTGGGCTTGAAGCCACGTCCACCGGCTGCCAATTCCAGCTCTGTCTGCAAGCCACTTCCATTCACAAGTATAGCTGCTGTGAAGACAAAACGCTGGTTAGTCCAAAAATAAAGATAACCAGATTTGCACAAGAACATTTTTGACAGCTGCTCTGCCTCATGTTGCAAGCATCTTGGCTGCTTTCAGAAAATATCTGACGATACCCATCCAGTTTCACATCAGCTTCTTTCTGCAACTGCAGAACTTGCCCAAACCAGCACAGTCAACGTTCACTGGCTATTCCCAGGCTAAGCTGGTTTTCTGTTTTGTGTTACAAAACTCAGGGCTGAAGAAACCATCAAGGTACATCAGTTAATGCAGATTACAGATCTGTACAGAATTCCAGTAACTCCACCAGCAAGTGCCCCAATTCTTACATCACGTCTCCTCCCACAAGCTTCCACAAATATTGTTTTCTAACAAATGGAATCTAATAAAAGCATCACCCAGCAAGGACCATCTAGATATCATGTCAGAGGAGACAACGAGCACCTCCCATACGAGGACAGGCTGAGAGAATTGGGGTTGTTCAGCCTGGAGAAGAGAAGGTTCCAGGGAGACCTGAGAGCAGCCTCCCAGGACTGAAAGGCGCTCCAGGAAAGCTGGGGAGGGGCTCTTGAGGGAGTGCAGGGACAGGACGAGGGGGAAGGGTTTTCAGCTAAAAGAGGGGAGATTGAGATGAGATCTTAGATAGAAATGTTTTGCTGTGAGGGTGGGGAGGCCCTGGCCCAGGTTACCCAGAGAAGTGGTGGCTGCCCCATCCCTGGAGGTGTTCAAAGCCAGGTTGGATGGGGCTTTGAGCCCCCTGATCTGGTGGGAGATGTCCCTGCCCATGGCAAGGGGTGAAACTGGATGGGCTTTGAGGTCCCTTCCAATCCAACCCATTCCATGATTCTAAGTCACTGCCCCAAAACACACCTGAGTAGTTCAGATTTCGTTTGAGCTATTTTATAAACACAGCTGTGTCAGTACAGTTCAGTTAGGTCACTCTTCACACCGTCTGCCATTAGGTGCAGTGTCACACAGAAAATACGCCTCCTGGCACCTGATGTTGTGATTAGCTTAACTTTATTAGGCTAAATCTCTATGATCTATGATTAAATTCACCACTGGTACCTGCAAACTTTACTCAACCTACATAGTAACTGAATGAATGACATAACGGTACCACTCAACAAATAACCTCAGTATCCATTAAGTTTAAGGAACTGAGCCAACAAAACGTAATATTTTATCATGCAGCTATCACTAGTCTCCTACCATTAACTGGGTTTATTATTTAAAGCAAATGAATGGTGCATTTTCCCCACTAAAGCTGTCAAGTAGTTTGTCATAGCTAACTTAAAAGAACTGTAAAACCCAAAACAAACTTGTTTTGGAAAAGAAGTGCTTTGACTCAAGTTACTGGGATAACCACTGGATTGAAATCCCGGATGACGCCGTACGGAAGTTCTGTACAGGCAGAATCTGTGATGCCCTGTTCCCCAGGCAATGAAGAGCACTGATGTATCACAAAGGAGAAAAGAAAAGGCAGATACTGGTGAACTGGCATGGGAAGATCACACAAGTGCAATTGTTTCATGCAGAATTTTGTGTCAGCTACCTCAACAACAAGAGAAAGGTAAAACATCACCCTGCAGAGATGTTGGACATTTTCTGGTGTAAGCAGAGCATCACCAAATTTGAGAATCCTGGTATTACCAAGCTAAAGATGATAGAACGTAATATAACTCAAAACCTCAGAACTTTTATTCCACTTTAGCTATCATAAACAGCAAGATCAGACACAGTCTCAGGTAGGTTACCTCTACAATACATCATTTCCCCATTTTTTAACATAACGTATCTGCTCACATAATTTACAACCAGCTTGAACTCTCTCCTACCCACATGACATATGAGATTGGACAAGAGACTGAAATGTCCTGGTTAAATCTAGATTCCACAGGCAAGTAAATACAGTGGATTATCATCAAAAAGAAACTCAAAGAACTCCATAAATATATAACATCATCAATTGTTTTCATTTTATATACTCTTTTAGTGTTTCTGTCCTAGGAGAAAAGGCAACCCAAGTCATCTTGTGGATATCCATTTTCCTGACAACCCCTTCTTATATCTCTTTGACTTCCCAGCAGCAGCAGCACAGACCAAAGAGCCCTGGATCCTTATGCTTCATCCAGGTCTGCTTGCCATGAGCTTCTCCGGGATTGACAGCCTTTGCACATCTGTGCTTCTGGAAGCCACAAAATACAGTTTGCGGGCACAGGGGGGAAACTGAATTCCTAGTTGGTCCAAGGTAGAGTTTAATAAAATAATGCGCTCGACCTGGTGCTGTGGCTGGGATAGTTGGGATTTGTCTGGGGACCCTGGGATGGCAAAAGGATGGTCCTAAGGAAGAGCTGGTTAACAACACTGTAACAAATCCCTAGGTTAATCACTGCAACAAAACAAGTGTAATGGAAATAAAGAGGATAACTGGGAAGAACCAAACGGGAGAGCTGAGGGGCTAGGTTCTATTCCTCTCTCAACAAACAGACAAACAAACACACAACAAACCCCCCAAACCAGGACACTCCAACAAGAAAGCCCAGGTGAGAGTAAATAAACCCTGCTGACATTATGCCCTGCCAGGCCAGATGCAACAGAGCGGGGAAAAGTCGAGCTCTCCTCAGAGTGAGGAGAGAAGGAGAAAATAACCAGTGTTCCCACAGCTGGGAGACAAGGAGCGGAGTGGGAAGGGCTGGAGCTGGTCTGGTGTCACACGCTGCCAGTGTGGAATCCAGGATCCACACCGAACCACAGCTGGTAACAGGACAGTCAAACACTGTCACCTTAGGACAAACAAAGCACCTCACCTCTGTATTCCTGCTTTATAAATTAAAAGAATACCCTCTGCAAGGTTTTGAGTTATGTTTCACAAACTGGTCTGCAGGATTTCTTCTTAAGCATTTTTGCATTCGCTCTTCAATATATAGTGTATATTTTTGCTTCATTCTAAAATACTGTGCAAGGATTTCTTAAGGTTTTAAGGTGCACTATATAATTAAACTAACATGATTTAATTACAGTGCAATAATGATGGCCTCAGGCTCTTCTGTCAGGAAGAGTTTCCACTGCAATAAGCACAAACGTTTTATGCTCACGCCAAAGGAAGCAATTTTAGGCCCATGTCTTGCGCCTGCGCGAGTGCTCGGTGACGCCGATTAGAGAGCTGCTCATGGGTAATTTTAACCTCGGCAGGAGGGTAAGTGGAGCAAATTTAAGTCCAGATCCCTTTCCCAGCTTTGCTGCCCTGCAGGCAGACAGACAGACAGACACTTACGCTGCCCCAAGGGAAGGGGCAGGAAGCTCAGGGCAAGGCAGTGAGCGTGGGCTCACATTAACAGGACAGGAGGCAAGAGCACTGCTAAACTCTGTTCCCATCTCTGTCACTCAGATTGGTTTGATCTTGCATTATTTATTTGCCACCTTTGCCTCTACATTTCTCTGCAGATTACTTAGTAAACCTTGTAACTCCTCAGAGGAAGACAGAAACACTATAAGTTACACTCACACTCCTGAGGTGAGCGGTTTGAATGCCAAGCATTATGGTCACTCGAGTGACAAATGATAACTTGCTATTTCAATTTAAAAACAAATAATTAAACCCCTCCCCATGTAAATCTGTTCCTGGGACGTCAGGGAGGACAGTGTAGCATTCACTCAGTACAGAGTAGCTATTTCAAGGTGGCACCACTGAACTCTAATTCGGCACATCTAGAGAAGGAAACAACCCAACCCCAACCACCTAGGGTTACAAAAATAACCCAGCCTCTTGCTGAGGGAGGAAGTCGAAGCAGATGCTGAAGTAGAAGCTCCTGCTCTGGTTCTCTGCTGGGAACGAGAGAAGAAAAGAGCTTGTGTTTGTCCTGCTTCCTGTGTGCTCCTTTCACAAAGCACCTTTCCTTGCTCTCTGTGCTTTCAGCTCGATCATCAGACCTGTTCCACAGAATTCCAAATTCATCTATTCTGCTGGCAACCCAATTTAAACCACATTACATCTGCAGAGGTTTCTGATGTTCAGTACTGCAGAACAGTGAAATACCAAACTGACACAACCTGACTGCTCGTGTGGTGACTCTCACTCCTGCACTCATCCCAGACTGTTGGAACGGCAACAGAACAGAGCAATACTGACTTTGTGTGAGTAAAACTTCTCATTGACATTTCCCTAGAAAAACACGCTGGAATTGCACTGAGGCACATTTTGTTTCTATGTGAGATTCTGGCTTGTGCTTCCCCTGCGGGGGTTGAACTGCAGGAGGCCAGTCCTGCCCAGCTTGCACAAGAAGGAAATGCAGAAGAACAAACAAAGCACAAGGAGCACAGACAGAGATGCAGACAGCCAAAGCATGACCAAAAATACAATCAGGAAGCAGGCATTCAGGCTCTCCTGTGTCACTCTAGCCTATGTTAAAGAATTCCACTGGGGATCAGAAGGATGAGCACTTCACCAAACCTACTGGTGTTTGTTGAGTCTGAGGAGGCAAGTGAAGAGCACTGAATAATACATTGCCATTACAGTCAGCACTATTGCTTGGATGGAAAGAAGTTCTAGGTCAGGATCTATGGACAGAATACACGGATGAAGCCCTCGTCACTCTCATCTGCACTGAAAGAAACAAGAGAACGGAGAACAAACCATGCTTTTTTATGTAACCAAACCAACAAAGGAGAACCCAATAGGACCACAAGAAGTATTTCGAGTGCCTCTGTTATGTTGTGGGTGAGGTTTGTGCTTTCCCAAGAGCTAAGATCACTCTGTTCCTGCCTCCCAAAAAAACAGGCCACCTGAGGGCAGAGGGGAACTGCTAACCAAGACCGAATTGCTGTGTTGTTAAGGTTTGGTGTGTGTGGGGTTGTTTGTTTGTTTGTTTGTTTACAGGAGAGAAGAAGGAGTAACATTAAACCTTTTAGTCACATTTCATTGTCATAAGCAAACAAAACAAGAAGCCTGAAATCAGTTTGTAAATAATGAAGGAGAAACACAGTGGTGTTTAAAATGCACAAAAAACCTACAGGATCTGGGTTTGATAGTGAGTATCCATGAGGGTTGATTCCAACAGGTATGGTGAGCATGGAAAGAGTATTTCAGAGCATATAGTCATGTGCCCAAGGCTAGGCTCTCCACAAGTATCCTATATCCTGCAATCAAAAGGAAAACTAAGCCTTCCAGCCTCGTAACTCCCAGTGAGAACACGTGACATGCCCCTGCCATGACACGTCTGCAGGGACAATGGCAGGATGCTTCCTACCGAACAGGAAAGGAGCATGCTTGCAACAGACCTACAGCAATGCCCCAAAACACAGGTCTGCCAACCCAAAACACAGCCTCCTTCCAAAAGGTTTGTTTCAAAGAACACCAATATTTTCAAGTTACGACATTCTGAAACACAAACAAGCCAGAGAGCAAGGCACCCATGTAGCGTGGCTGGGAAAGACTTCTCCAAGGTCAAAATTCTTCACTGGACAAAAGGATGGCAGTGGTTCCTGACACGCTCTCACACTTACATTTCCACTTGGTTTCCTAACACGCAGCATTCTGCTCTCTCTGCCAGGCCATGTCCCCTTCAGTTTAATCCACATTGTTCTGGCATCCAGTTTTCAGATGACTTAGTCCTAAAGCGATCCCGTGATCATGACCTCTCCCATCCCTGCTGGTTCATCTCCTCCTCCCACCGGGAACTCCCGGACTATCCGAGGCCATCGCCAACTCTGCGGCAGTGAAGTTATTTGGGAGTGAGACGCAGCTCATAAACTACCAACCGACTGCCCTCTGGATAAAGAGCGAATGGCTGCCTTGGTGGGAGGCGTTCAGAACAACGGCAGGAGCTTATCATTGTCAGGAAGGACTCGACTCCAGAAACCAAAAAGCGAAAAATCAGAAAGCTGTCCAGATCTTTAAATCCCATGCAGACACATGATAAAATTCATGAAACAACACAATGGAAAAAACCCATACACGCCCCCCAGTTCTCTTGGGAAGCTCACTCAGTTGGACAACGATACAAACCAGTTCATATTCATGCTGTAGCATTCTCTGTCACAAATGGTTACAGCACACTGGTACGGTGGGGTCCCCCAGGACCGGAGCAGCTGGCCTGTGACCTTCCTGAGCTGCTCCTGATTTTACACCAGTGTCACAGTCAGTTTTTCTGTGATGACACATGGCAAAGCTCAAAAAGCAGCTGGCCTGAACACAAGAACTTTCTTGCAAGTCTTAAGGGGAGCACAAGGTTTCCGATACCTCCGTCAACCCGTTGGTGAGATTCAACATGTCTATTATTCTTCCCTCTGCAGCCACTGACAGTAAATAAGAGACTACCTGAGAAAACCAGGAGGTGGTATCACATAAAACATTTAAACTGGGTGAATTCTGATGTATACATTTCAGATAATCTTACCCAGATTTTATTCCTGAGATAAAAATGCTCACTCCCAACAACTGCAATGGCTGAACAGGTCCAGAGGAGGCCACAAAGATGATCTAAGGGCTGGAGCACCTCCTGTGCGAGGACAGGATGAGAGAGTTAGGGTTGTTCAGACTGGAGAAGAGAAGGCTCTGGGGAGACCTTAGAGCAGCCTCCCAGTATTGAAAGGGGCTCCAGGAAAGCTGGAGAGGGGCTTTTTGCAGGGATCTGCAGTGATAGGATGGGGGGGGAAGTGCTTTAAAGTTGAAGAGGGAAGATTTAGATTGGACTTCAGGAAGAAACTCTTCACAATGAAAGTGGGGAGGCCCTGGCCCAGGTTGCCCAGAGCAGTGGTGGCTGCCCCATCCCTGGAGGTGTTCAAGGCCAGGTTGGGTGGGGCTTGGAGCCCCCTGATCCAGTGGGAGGTGTCCCTGACCTTGGCAGGGGGGGTGGATCTGGATGGGCTTTGAGGTCCCTTCCAACCTAAAGCATTCTAGGATTCTATGAACAAACATGTCCAACTATGAAATGACCCATAAATGCTTTCTCAAGGTCTAACTCTTCCAGCACGCCTCCTTAATATTTGTTTTCAGAATGAACTCACTTCAGTTGCTGTTGAGGTATTAATTCCCCTTGACCAGTTAACTGTTAAACCCATAATAATCACATAATAAAAAAAAACAGTGAGTGCAATTTTCTGAACTCAATCTTTTCTACGCATTCCAGAGCGCAAACAATATGAAAACAAACTGCAAGCAATATTGTCCTCTGGTATCACACCTGATCAATGCTACCCAGCCGAACGCTGTGGACTCTGACAGGTCACTATCAGCCCTTGCTCCCATCATCCAGGAGATGGATGCAGAGAGCAATGTGCTGCTGTTTGGGTATTCAGAATTATGCTGCACTCTGCGAGGATCTGCAATCCGGGCACTGCTGGAGCCTCTGGGGCTGCTGTCTGCGACAGAAATTCCTACCTGGCAGAGATTTCCCTCTGGAACACTGCCTGGCTCCTAGACAGATGGGTTCCAGTTCTCCCTATCACCTACAGACATTGGCAACTACTTTTCACAGCACCTCCTGGTCCCACAGCCTCAGACACACTGCTGCCATTTAATACCTTCAGGATCGCATCCAGTAATGTATGTTGAAGCTAACACATCATACACAGCTTATCTTCCCAAACCGAAAACATTCATCCAGCTGAACGCCTCTGCCAAACCACCAGGCCTGAGGAATTTGTGCAGCAACACCTGAAATTATCAACCACAGCTGCAATTTCCCTTTGAAGGAAGAATTCATGGTACAGAACCAGAATGGGGGAAAATATTAAGAAGCAACAGAGAAAGATTTTTACATCTTCCACAAATAGGTTTAGAAGAGATGATGGGAAGAGGAGAAGAGGAAAATCGGCATTCAGGGGAAAAAAAGGCTGCAAAAGCAAACTGAACGCATAAACAGGGAATGTCTCTGTGCTTGGATACCCCAGCAAAGAGGAAATTTCACAAGAATTTCACACTGGAGCTCTCTCTGCTTCCTCATCTGCGAAATCACATCCTTCAAACTGATGAGATGCCACAGCCAGTGCTTGCCTGCTGCAAGCCTGCTGCAAAGAATCACACTGTGACTGTAGGGTTTAGATCAGAAACTGCACTGTTACACTTGCACAGAGCTGTTACTGTAGGGCTCAGTAGCAGAAATTAAAGATCCAGCTTCTCAAAGCATTGCTGTCTGTTACAGCACTGAACTTTTCTGATGGCTAGCCTCACAGCGTCCTAGGTGCTTTTCATCCCCAGTTCTGCTTACGTCATTCTTTAGAGCTGTTAATGATAAAAGGCCAAACTGGTTGATGGGGTGAGCTCATTAACTGCCTGAGAAGTGAAAACCCACAGAAGATAAACAACCAGCACCATTCCTCTTTTAACCAAAGAAACAAAATACCCTGCAAAATGTAGATCTGCTTGGGCCTTTTGCTAAAAATAGCTTTAAATGACTCTAAGATGGGCTCTCTCAGCACCCCAGCTTCTTGCATAAAAGCTCAACACACAGCATAGAAGCAGGTAATGCTAAGATGCAAAGGAAGAAACTTGAGGAACAGTGGGGCTGCCGGGAAACCAGCTTGTGTTCTTGCCTTTGAAATGGCACAACATCAATAGAGTCAAAACAAAACACTAGGAACTCGGGACTAGAAATTCACTGTAACTATTACACAACTGCCCTTAGAAAAGGCATCAGGAAAGAAATGCTACGTCTGGATCCCATGCTCAACATAAAATGAGACCGAGCGTACTACATATTCCCTTAAAGACAGGTGTGAATGGAACAGGATTGCGGCATGCGAGCAGCTACCAATGCTGTCCCAAAACATGTCCGTAGATTCTTACCAGGAAGAAGCGGGAATGGTATCCGTGTAGCATCTAACTCCAGCACTTAATTAATTTCATTCTAGCTGTATTCAGGATCAGATTTCAAGGTAAAAAAGGACTCAAAGCATATTCTTTTTAGAGACTTTTTGTACAGACAGCTCACGGATGATCCACAACTTGCATGCCAGATGCACTGGGAAAGAGCACCTGGTCTTGGGAGCTGCAGAACAGGGAAAAGGTGCCCAGGCAGGGGCTGGGAGGGAAATGAACAGGGGCTGCAGCTGATGGGGAAGCCCACCACAGAGCATTCGAGTGGCTGTACCATGCAGCCTGCCCTCTACCTCCCACCACTCCTCAGCTCACCTCCCAGAAGGAATATGCCCTGCTGGAAGGTAGTTTGAGCAGACAGCCTCAGAGCTCCCCAGTGGGACCCCGGCACCAGCCCTGGGGACAACGGACACCCTGGTACCCCAGAAACCAAGGCTTTTGGGCACCCAAAGCTGCTGCAAGCACACTGGAATTAAGGAACAGAGGAGTGACCAGACAGTGCTTGGCTGGCTGCTTTGCAGGGCAGGGATGGAGATTGTTGAGAGGTTAAACCTGCAGCCTGGTCTGCAGATATGAGAGGTGGAGAGTGCAGGTTTGGGCAGTTGCAGCCTTCCTGATTTGGGTGTTTCGTAAGAGCCTGTGGGGGGCAGTTTCACCAAGTTTTACAGATGCCCAGGGGGTGGGAGGAAGGGGAGTTTATAATGCACACATGTTCCAACAGAGACATTCAGATTTGCATTTTTAAAATGCCAGAATCAGTAATTAAAAGTTTGCTAATTGAATATCCAATTGATTTAAATTCCCCAACAGAATTTTTTTTCTCTCCCACGAGAGCTAGATAAAATGTCTGGATGGAAATAGAATCTCTCACAGCTATTTCAATTTCGATAAAAGAGAGTGAGGTCAATATACTCAAATCCAACATCTGAAGTTGCATTCCTAACCCATATTTAGCAGCATGAATGAAACCCTGCTACAGGAGAGGATTCCTATTTTGGGAACTCTTTATGCAGCCTTTTTATTTCATGTGAAAAGGAAAGCATTTAAGTGATTTCCTGTAGCAGGGGCCCACACAGGCTGAGTTGCAAAGGCTCTGGACGTGTCCCTTTGAAGTGGATTCTCATTAAACCCATCTCATCTATAGAATGAAATAATGCTGCTCTCCCTTTACAAGATGCAATAAAGACAGTTTGTTGTCTGTAAACAAATCTTTTAATTAAAATAGATCCATTTCACAGCTTAGCAAAAGAAAGCAGCTAGCTGTAAACCACGGATGAATCACACATTGATATCAAGCACCAAACTCCTCCTGTCCACCACTCAATTAAGTGTGTGAGGTTATCATAGAAACGCTTGGTTGGAAAAGACCTTTGAGATCATCAAGCCCAACCATCCCTGTCCACTACTAAACCAGACCTCTGAGCACCTCATCTGCCCATCTTTCAAACCCCTCCAGGGATGGGGACTCTACCACTTCCCTGGGCAGCCTCTGCCAGTGCCCGATAAGTCATGTAGACACATGTGTCTGGGTATCAGACTTTCTACTCTACTGTACCACGCTGGCTGCGTATTAAACTGCCATTCAGAAGAGCAATGCCAAGTTGTTATTTAATGTGCATCAACACCTATCCAGTTCAAAAACTTTGACGTTCCCAGCTCTGAAGTTCCCTTGCAGATTACAACTTGTAAAACCTTCTGCCTTTCATTACAACCTTTCAGTTTGTTTTCACCAGCTGCAAAAATATTAATATGATTACAGGTTCGGAGTCAGGATCCTCCCTCACAAGGATGTTACTCCAGTGTTGTGAGAAGGAAGCCTTGCTGAAAAGCGAGTTTTTATTGCTGTGCATGTAATTTCTAGAGAAAATCAGTAAATGCATCTGGGACCATAAAGGAGTTGTAAATCCATCTTAAGGAAATCTAACCAGGTCAGGTTAAACACATTCTGAAATAATACATGTATCCCTAGAGTGAAAACAAAAGGTAACATAAAGCTATCTTTCTTTGCATTCCCTGGTAACAATTCTCCTCCCACATCCCAGTGTCAGAAGCCAAGAACGGAGAGAATGGAATTCATGAGAAGGCAACATACAAAACATTGAAAATCAGCACAGTATTAGCACTTATTCAAATGCCCTCACATTAATCTTCTATGCAAATAAGTCATTTACTGAACTTGTAAATGAAAAAGGTCTTAAAAACTGGAAACAACTGGGGTTTTGTGCTTAAGAGAAATGAAGAGCAGTACTTAGTCCTGGCAGACTCTTTCTGTTCCTTCCCAAAATTTGGTTCTCATATCATATATGAAGTAAAATTACAGCTTAGAGTGGAAAACTGGGACCTGACCTTGCAAAACCAAACAGCTTCCCTTTTTAACAGCTCAAAGCCAGGCAATAACCCCGACCCTTGCACAGAGCCCTTCCACAGCACAGCCTGCAGAGCTGCGGCAACGTTGGTCAACTGGTAATGAGAAAAAATGCCTGGAAAAATGGAAAATTATCTAGAACAAACAGATTAGATCTGGACATACTAGTCATGATACTTTCTTCCTTCCTGTATTGTCTCTGCCTCATTGCTCTCCTCCCCACTGAGTATTTGTACTAAAAGCAGCTCTCCCATCTCCTCTCTTTGCAATGAGCAATTGTGGGAGGAAAAAAAGGAGGGGGATAAAAAAAGAAAAAAAAACAGAAAAAAATATTATCTCTGCAAATTCATCATAAAAGTTTCCAGGCACAATAAACCCTGTGAGCACTGAAAATACACCAAGCTTCTTTGTCAGGCTTGAGGTTGCTGGGGGATAATTAGTAAAACGTGTCTTCGAAAAAGCAGAGGAAAAGCATGAAAAATAGTTCAGAAGGAAAAATCTCATCAAGTGATGCAAAACGACTGCATTCAGCTGGGGAAGGAGGACTGGGGAAGCAGGGCACAGGGCTTCTTCTGAGTAGACAGAGATACTTACTTTGCAAAAAAATCTACTGTAAGCAGCCTTTCTCTCTAATCAATCAGTATAGATATTGTTGTTTGACATAGTAAGCAGATGGGCCTTCCCAGAGCCCCAGTGAGGTATCTCCTGATTCTGCAAGATCATACATGTTGCGCATGGAGAACTCTGCATCCTGCAGCTTTAAAGGTTTCCCAAATAACCACTTCAGCTCTTTGCGGTACACTGTCAACAGCCAGCACTCCTAACCCCAGCAGGAACACACACAAAAGACATGAAAAAGGATGTGGGGTTGGCCTGGAAGGATACAGCACAGAGCTCCCAGAGCAGAGCTGCGTTGCTGAAAAACACTTTGAGCTCACATCCTCCTTCAATTCGCCTTGTTTGAAATCTGTGATCATTTCTATGGATAATCTTCCAGCGTCACGTACCACAAAGAAAATCAATAAGTTTGGAGGTGTTGAAGGCCAGGTTGGATGGGGCTTTGAGCCCCCTGATCCGGTGGGAGGTATCCCTGCCCATGGCAGAGGGGTGGAACCGGATGGGCTTTGAGGTCTCTTCCAACCCAAACCAATCTATGATGCTACTGTAAGTTTCCAGTAAATTCAGGTGGTGAAACATTGTCTTTGTTGCATTTCAAGTGGCTGATGTTGGGTGCAAATTCCTGAATGTATTACTCATGGTCAGCTTTGTGATGCCCTCCTGGGCCCTCCATCCACTTTGGTTGCTAACGCCTAGCACGGAGCTGGTGAACAGCACCAAACACTTGCCTTTGAGAAACCAGAAAGAAGTGCTGACGTACCATATCCCCTGCATAGTGTCCTGGGAACCTCTTACACCCAAAGGCTGGAATGCTACTAGAATGGTCTGAAAATTACTGATGGGAATTCAGTGCTCTGCATAAGAAACTGTCCATGAAAACAGGCAGGTTAAAGGCATTTATGATCAGCAAAATATCAAAACTCCTAAAAAGAGCCAACTGTTCTTTCATATTTCTCTTTAGCAAATGCTCAAAGGACCAAATGTGTTTTGATTAAGCTCTTGAAACGGGATGAGGCTTTCCAGTTACTCTAGGAATGAGGGAAGCTCAATAAGTACAGTGAAGAATTGCCATCACCAACAGACCAGGGATCTTTATTGCCTTGAAGACAGCACCTCTGCAATGCACAAGGCAGGAAAATGGACAAAAATGTCTCATAACAGCTCTTTGCAACTAAACAACAAAGGTATTGGAATAGATGGATAGAGACAATCTTACTTGAGACACAAAGTATTGAGATACAGCTCAGAAGAGCTTATGTCACCACTCATTGGGCAAAACTCTGTTCAGGATAACGAGAACAAACAGGTTCAAAATGCTAAAAATAGGTCCAGTTTTTTTCCTACTGTGAAGAACTGGAGCCGGAATCAATTTCTGCCTCCTGAAGGGAAATAGACTGTTCTCAGGTAAACACAGTGAGTGCAGGTTCCTCCCACTTGCACATTGGATTGATACCTCCTCCGTCAAAAGAGGATAGAAAGCACGGCAGCCATGACATGGACCAGCCACCGGCATGTTATACCCTCTAGTCAATTGCAATCAGAATACTGTGCTTTCCCCACTGATCACTGCTTTAATAGAACCTTTTGACACCCACAGTTCAGCATCATGAAGGATATCACAGATTAAGAGTCTGTCCAGGTTGGTAAATGTCTTGACTATGGAAAGACAAGTCACAGGCAAGGAAATGAGTATTCTCTCACCCACATGATCACATTTTTTCTGGGAAGCACCAAGACTCAATTCCCTAGGAAAGAAAGGTATTTCAAAGAATGGAAATCCACTTAGCAGAAATAAAAATGGATGTGAACTGTGTTTCTTTTGCCCAGGTGAAAGGCAATCCAAAGAGCCTTAAAGTGGTAAAACCAGCAGATCTCAACAGCTGTGCTGGTGAATAACAGGTTTACCTTTGTCTCTAAGGAGAAAAAGAGTGACCTTTTAGCCACAAAGACAAACCTTAGGAAAACTGGAGCAATGAAGAAAACTATTCCAAGCTGAAGATAATGTTAAATTCAAATAACAGACATCCTGTTCTCACTGCAATGTTAATTTCAGCATTGCCTATGAACACAGACGAGAGTCTTCTGCTTAAATCAGGCAGCACTTTAACTCTGAGCTTGCTGGCCCAGCAGCACCATTCAAACACCAGCGATTCTCGCATGACAAACGCAGCGAGGCCTTGGTGAACACACACTGCTAACCCCCTCATGGCCGCTGTGCAGCAGGAAGGACATCAAAAAGGGAGGAAAAAAACAACCCACAAAGAAAGGGTTGCACTGTGTCAGCTCCTGCCTCTCAGTAGAGGCCAAGATACCGGGCTTACAACGGGGCAGGCACGGTGGGAGCGGCGCTGCTTCAGGACACTCCCTCAGCTGCCAGCAGCAGCAGCGGGGATTTCCTGAGCCAAAGGGGAGGTCTCTGCACTCAGTAATCCTCTCTGCAACAAAACACACTGAGTAAGCCTCAAGTGGAAAGATAAGGTAAGGAATGCAAAATTCACAAGAAGAAATAAAGGTAAAGGACTGTCAGGCAGACATAGAAACTCGACTGTCCCTGGCAAGGAAAAAAGAAAACCCTCGCATGGAACCTTGGTCCAAGTCTTACATTATCGTGTGAGAATCGAGTGTTTCTCATCAGTTTTTCTTTTCCAGCTCCTGTAATCGCAAGATAAGAATCCCAGAGGCAGAGCTATTACTCAGAAGTTCAAACTTATCAGCTAGGCGAAGAATGCCAATTCTCCTACGCTGGGAAGGGCCCAAAATGCTGCATTTTCAGTAGCATATTTCAAAAGGAGGAAGAATTATTTTGCAAACTCAAATACTTAAGGTGATCCTGACTTAGTTGGCAAGCCAATATGCTCTGGTTGGATTTAGGACAGTATTTACAATATGTAAAAGAAAACAAAAAGTAGTTTTTACTTTGCACTTTCTCTTCGCTCTGTTTTCCAGGCTTACAGAGTTAAAATGCAGTGGTGATTTGGTACCATGCTATCCCAAGGCAGCACTAACTGAAGCCACAAACATGTAACAGGGTACAGATCTTTTCCAATTTAAGATGAAGCTTCCCCGATTCCAGCTGCACACCACGCATTTCAAGAAACAGGCCAATAAATCTATGTTTTTAAATATTTGGTCCTATTTTTCCCTCACACACCAGTGTCACTCTGAACACTTTCTAGATGCTCCCTCACAGGAGAGGATAAAAAGAGATCAGGAGACAAAAGCGCTAGAAATGCAGGTGCTGTGAAGCTCCTGCCAAGCTGCTGCATTAGTGTGAAGCTCGATTCTGTGTGTAACACATCCTATCAGACCCTTACGACACACTCTGCTCTCCCCAGCTGCAGGAAGGCAAAAGCACCCACTCTTTCACCGCTTTCTAAACTTTCCTGACCAAAGAGACTGTTTTAATGGTGTAGCAAGGCAGGGAATAAAAAAGGAACAGAAAGGAGAAGCTGTACTCCCCTCAGGGAACAATGTGACTGTCAGCTGCTCTTATCCACCACTGATTTCCAGAGTACAATGATTTGTACCGACAGGATCCCTGTCTGTTCAAGACAGTATTAATGATATTAATTTCCCTTTGGTCCTTCCTTAAAAAGATATCGGAAAGGATAAGGCTATCACTGGTGGCTTCCTTCACAGCAGTAGAACAACTTCAGGAAGTAAAGTACCATTTTTTAAACTATAATACGAAGAACCAAACTTTTTAATATACACAACCCCAAAATACTGGATGGCTTGACCCCTGCATCAGATGATCACTTCTACTCTTTATCACATCATACTGGATTTCAAGATCCTAACGCCGACCTAAGTAACTCCAGAATAAAATTAAAATTATTTTCATACTGGCCAAAGATACAATTCATGGCACTCCTGTCACTGTTCGATTTACAGCGCCATCTGAGTTTTAAGTAATTAGCAGTATTAATGTAATGCAAACTTATAGAGTACAGTGCAAACTCTTGACAGCCTAATGAAGTAACTGTAATTAAATGCTGCCATTAGGAGCAGCTCTGCCTTAGTGCCTGTCCCGCCAAACCCTGCTCATGCAGGCAGTCCTGCTGATTTCAGTAGGACAATCCATCAGGCGAGGTTACTCACATCAGAAAGAATGTGCAGGTCTAGACCCTTCCACCTTGATTCATAAGCATAAAGCACACGAGTCTAGCAAGAATTTAACACTTACGATTCCAAAGCTGTTCTTACAGTCTGTTCCTCACCGTCTTCATCGGAGCTGCTACACGTTGCATCAGAGTCCAGGTCCTTCTTCACACGAGACAGCAGCCCGCCGGTAAAAAGTGCAAACCCTCGGATTTCACCTGGTGCAGCACTAACTCCGTTCTGTACATCTGGACTTGAACTACTTTCCAAAGTAGCTGTGCTGTTTTCTGGCCAGCCTTCTGTGCACCTGAGGGAGCCACTGCTCAGCAATCTGGCTGGCTCATGGAAAACCTTCATTCTTTGTAGCTGATGTTTCACGAAGCATTTCAGCTGCTGATCACAGTGTTTGATAACGTGCTTTGCCAGGAGCATTTGTAAACGTTTCTGAGTTCTTTTGGCACGACTGATTTCTATTTGTTGTTTAGTGACACACTGGAGTAAGCGAGTGTACACCTCCTCCGGGGTACAGCTCGAAATCCCTTCTGAAGGCCCTTGAAGAATTTGGTGTAATAAATCCCCTTTTACTGTTTCAGCACAGACTTCCAAAGCCCTACCCAAAACCCCATTCTTCTTGTACCATTTACCATTTAAAAGCTGCATTTCCTCTGCATTGTTGGATTCAGTTACATTTGAATCCAAAAGTCTCTGCATGTCTGCCGAAGTCGAAGATGTGGTCTCTGAAAAGGTTCCCCCTTTGGCCTGTTCCTCAGGTTCCAAATGACTGATCAGACCAAACGATGTGTCAGCACCATTAGGTAATGAACTCCTCATCTTGGAGCAGTCAGGCTCTCCTGCTTTCGTTTGCTTACTGGTTCTGTTGCTAAAGGCAGAATTTCTACCCATTAACAAGACAGACTGATAGTGCTTGGAGGATGGTGGAGAACTGAAATGCTGCACGCTGAAGATATCATTCCTGAGGTTGGGCTCAGCAGTGGGGAAACCCAGGACTGAGCAAGTAATCTGTGCGATGGAGTCCTCTTTCATCTTCTCTTCCACCGCTCTGGAATTTTCCATGCACAAAGCTGTATCAGACTCCATAGCTCTAGAGGACAAAGAAGGTGAGAAGTGGATACCATGACCTTTTGCTGCTGCCTCTCTGAGGGCTGGTGTCATTATAGCTACGGCAGGTAGTTTACAGCAAACCTGAAAATAACACGGGCCAAGTAAATTTTCTCATTTTCATGACACAGTACAAATACAACAGCTCTGTCAGATATTTCATTCTTTTAACATTGTTCAAAGGTTCCATAAAAAAGGACATTGTCTAAAGAACACAGACTATGCTCCCTCCCAAGTCAGATGAGAACATCCTTCCTGCTTTCCCTTTATTGCATTCAGAGGTTGCTCCATGTGCAACGCAAGCCCTTACCTCTCAGAGGAGTAAGCGTTCATACCTCCTTGCATTTCTGATCCTGTCAGTCTGAGAAATCAGATTCCCAAAGTTCCAGACTGTCATCTCACCTTGCCCAGACTGAAAAACATGACCATAAGCCACGTGACTGGAAGGATGTCTTTTAAAATATGTCTGCAAGTGTATGTATATACACACACACACACACACACCTCTACACATTCCCACTCTGAAAATCTGGTTGGATTTTATTTTAACCTGCTCTGGAAATAAGTTACTTTTTGAGCTGCATTTGGTTTTCACTCGAGTATTTTTTTAATACTGAAATGAGTCAACACCAACGTTATTGCAGAAATGGGAGCTATCTATTACAAGCTCAGTAAAGCAGAACACCTATCACATGATGAAACCCTCTGAAATACACTCAGAGGCACTACTGGGAGAAATACATTTGATGTACACCTATATAAAGTAAGCAATTGATTCATTAATTTATTATATATTCTCAGAAATACACTTTAGAAACCAACCATCAAGGGCTAAAGCTTTAAAAAGAGTTAAGTTCTAAATGTTTCCTACAAAGTCTTTCCTGTGCCTCAGCATCCAGCTCTTCTTTATTTATCAGGCACTGCCTGCTCAATACAAACACGATATTCTTCGACAACAATTGGAGTAAAGACAGTCTTCCTCCACAACTTCTTTCACCTGTGGTTTGCCATAGCTTAGATGAAGGGTTCCCAAACTTGGGGATTCAAGCCCAGTGCCAACCTTCATCCCTTCTTGTCAGCAGCTCTGCTGCCAGCTCCACTGTATCTGTTCCACCGTCTGCAGAGCAGGAATCACTGCCTCACACCGTGCTGCCAACTTCATTTAGGAAGGGGTTAAATAAACCCAATGAAAGATTTAAATGAACACGGCCGAAAAGCCTGAAAGATAAACTGCTGTCAGTTCTTGGTTAAGAAGCTAGAGATAAAACCAGAAACAATAAGGGAGTAGTAACAAAAGTGAGCATAGTGCAGTGCTTCCACAGTCAATTCTCTGTTTACCGGGTGCTGGAGCTGAGCAGCATTTCCAGTGCCCTCCTTTTAATGTCTTCAGTTCCTTTGATCTCCACAGCAACTGCCTCGCTCAGCAATTTTCAATGCGCAGTTCCCATACGGGGTCAAGGATTCCAAGACTGCCACATATGGATCTTCAGAAGAGAAAACTCCCTGTCTGAAGCCTCGGCTCGTTTGTAAGTAGAGGTTTTACATTGAAGGCGCAAACATTAAAGGGAACTGTGGAAACCTAAGGAGCTGAGAAGCACCACCAGTCTGGGTATTTTCTCCTTAACCCTCAAAACTGGAAGGAAAACATGAAGAGCCACACACTCCCATACTGCCTAAGACTCTTCACGTGCTTTATTCACCTTCCATTACTCCATACTTCAGCCATGAGGGTTTCATCTCTGTACCTCACCTACTTAGCATCACAGGGACCAGGTTTGGTGGTCCTCATGCTGATGATACTATTAAAAATCATTATAAATGATACTATTAAAAATCCCCTGGATTTTGGCTTTCAGCAGTGAGCTGGTACCTTCAGACTACAGAAGAATTCGGGCTAAAGCCCTCTTTGGTTCAGTAAGAGCCCCATTACTGGGATCAAACAGCAAAACACACTGATGAGAGCTGGAGCCCCAAATCGCAAAGCTCTCACCATCTGGCTGACTCGTGACTTTGTGTCTTTCCTCTCTGCTAATAGAATTTTGATATCCAAAGGAGCATGGATGCAGACACCTATGTCTCCCCAGCTCTCAGCACTTGGGAGATACCTGTCTCAAGTCAAAGGGATTTAGCCTGGCTAAAACACACAGGGGAGAGGACTGGAGCCCACGCTTTCTCTATGGGGTTACTATGAGCTCACGGGGTCCCATGTTCTGTCCCTGGGAACCCCAAGAAGTGCTCTCAGAAGAACACTGCCAGCCTGATACCTACAGACACTGAGCTATGGGTTCAGAACTGTTCCAGTTTTACCCTCTGCCTTCCCCTAGCCCGGCTGGTGCAACATCACAGACCATTGCTCCCAAAAGCCAGGAAACATCCACACACAGCAGAGCTGCTGCTCAAGCAAACCAGGATCTGCAGATGTGCATCTCATACCC
This sequence comes from Dromococcyx pavoninus, assembly GCA_033558185.1. Lineage (NCBI taxonomy): Eukaryota > Metazoa > Chordata > Aves > Cuculiformes > Neomorphidae > Dromococcyx > Dromococcyx pavoninus. The sequence continues at coordinate 5,464 of JAUMJL010002234.1, read as the reverse complement.
ACATGAAGACGGGGGCTATTCAAAAAACTGGCAGCATGCCATTTTCAGAGTGCTGCATTTTGACCTGACCATATCCCCTCCAACATTACAGACCCTTCTGTACAGTTTCAAATTTCCTATGTGGCAATGAACACTGTTAGCAAATTATTTTAAAGGTGGGTTTTTTTGAGTTTGGGGGACTTCCCCCCTCCATCCTTTTTAGGAGAAGGGGGGGAAGAAATCAAAGTATTCCCAGACTGAACCACAAACATTAAAATGAAGAGTGCTGACAAATCACTAACTGGGAGTTCATGACAGAACTGTATTATATTACAATACAGCTAAAAAATAAACTGCTTTTTAAGAAATAGTTCAATTAACCCTTATGCAGAAACTGGCAAACTTCATATCATGTTTCTGCCCTGAACACAGTCGTGTGACACTTTCACTTTGGTGTCAAAGCTGGTACCCCAGTCCTGGGTGCCAACTAGTGCTTGGCTCCATGAGAACTGTTCAATTTTCAGTTTGGCAGAAAGCAGAAAAAATAATTTCACTCCACCCTTACTTGGAAGTGAATTTCCAGAGCCAAACTCTTATCTCCTGGGGGGGGAAAAAGTGCAGAGGGAGGGAAGGCAAGCACTGCAACTTGGTATTCAGGAAGAGGCTGTGTTTTCATTGCGGGCAAAGCTTTTTTGTCATAGGTAAACCATTACAGGGACTCCTTCCGTTGTGAACTGCTTGGGGTTTCACAAGCAGAACAGTTGAAATGCTACTAAACTGGCAAGTAGTTTTCTTTTCATCTGCTCAACATGCACTCCACTTGAAAAAAGTATTGCAAAAGAAAAGCGGACATAAAATAAATACCAGGGAGGGGAAGAAACAAGTACTAGACACGCACAGTGCAGCAGCTGATGTTTAGAGTGACTTCATGCCTGCTCTCCCCTAATGCCTTAATTCCCCTGAAGGATATAGGTGGGAATCGCAGTTTGTAGCAGCCCTGGTGCTTCCCGGCCTGCACCCCACTCCCTGTCTCACCCCTAATCCCCCAGGGACCCTGCTTCTCTCTCCCTGCCACTTCAGCTTATTCCTTAGGCCTTACGCATCATTTCCAGGCTGTATCATTCTCCACCAGGCCTGCCTCAGTGGAACTGGTCTAAACCCTGAAACTCGTGGCTTTGTATTGGTAATTAGCAGTGCCCTGTTAAGATAAACACAACAAACCCAGCCACAGCCCTGCCTGCTCCGGGTGGCACTCCCTTCCCAGCTTTTGTTTATAGCCCTTTCAGTTTTTTACTCTTCCCCCCCTTGCACAGCACTATCACTTTCATTACTTTCAACACTTTCAATGTTTTGGGGGATTTCTGCTCTTGGGGAGGATTGCTTTGTCTTTCAGTGGGCTTTTGGTCTGTGATCTTTTCATTTCCAGCTACAATAACACTCTGAGTGCATGAGGACTTGTAAGGTTCCTCTGTACCAGCCTGCTCTCCTGGTAAGCTGAGCCATCCCTCCTCATCCTGAACACCTGAAAATTTCTAGTTAAGAACAACACTCCTGGAGACGAGGGGGAGATGTTTACATTTACTATTTGCTTTGTTTTGTTTTCAGATTCAGGGGCCTACAAATAACACTTAAAATTAATACAGCTGCTTCCAGTATACTCATTGATTTGCCGTGTTTCCAATAAGCAAGCTTCCAATGTTTGTTCCTTCTCTAGAAGGCATTTCAAAAGGAAAGCAATGTCACTGGCAGCAGGCAGCATCTGGTGAAACACCCAAAATGAAGCTCAGCAAGAATGTGGGATATAGTTTAGTAGTGGACAGGTACAGTTGGACCCGATGATCTCAAAGGTCTTTTCCAACCAGGCAATTCTATGATTCTGTGTCCAAAAGCACTGCATTTCAACCTTCTTTATGGCCTCCTAGAGAAAACCTGCAGAGGAGACAGCAGCTACGTGAGCAAGCCTGATCTGCCTACAAGAGGACCAACAAAACCTGCTTCCCTGTGGCTCTGTGTTGTTTGCCTGGTAATCCCTTGCTCCTCTCGGACAGCCCTCCTGCTCATCACCGTGCAAAAATACAGCGGCACTCTGACAGTCAGGCACTGCTGCAGCACTGCCTCAGCGAGAGCCACTGCTGAGCCAAGCGCGTGCGAGATGACTTTGGGCAGCTTCTCTGAGCCTTGCCTGGTGGGAGGCACCCCCATGGGTATCCTTCACCTACCTCTCCTCATTTCAGCAGCACTTCCAGTATCCTAATGACTTCTAAGAACAGAGAGAGCAGCTCAATAGCATCGTCTGCATTTTCTCACACAATACTTTGCAGTAATGACTGCAAAAGAGATATTGGTCCCACTGGGCACGTCCTGGTTAGGAGTAGGAAAGGAAAAGGAAAGAACTCCGTACTCAACACACCTGGGACCACCTTTTAACAAAAACCCCATCTCAGTAGGCAGTTTTTGTCTTCAGTTCAAAAGCAGACCCGTTCCTCATGACGAGTATTTAAGCATTTTAGTATTTTGTTCTATTAATAGATTGGCAAACAAAACCCAAACAGGATTATGTGGGGAGCCTCAGCTTTCCGCAGTGCTCAATGCACAGGCGGTATTATACAGATAAAACTGCCAGCCCCAAGGTTTCGCACTCCCCAGAAGACAGAAGCGTAAATTCCTCCTCTTTGGAAAAGAAAACAACAAAGAAACACAAGGACAACTAAAGAGAATCACTCTCTGAACAGCAGGAGAACTGAGTTTAAGACACATCACCCAAACAGTTTCAATCACAAAAAAAAAAATCAAAAAGGACTCCAAGTGGAACTCACGAGGATTCATTTATGATAAAACCCATGACTCATTAAAATTTCTGAATCAAGTTGATTTTCTGCTTGTTCATAACTGCCTCTGCACAGGGAATCACACATCATTTCCAAGTTTATTACCTCGCTATCAACTAATTCCTGGTCCGTCTCTAATATAATGTATTTGTAACATAACATCTAAAGTATTTTTTAACATATGCTACACTTAACCACTTTGTGCAGTGCAGGACAGGTTCCTCTGTAAGCAGGTTGTGCATATCTCAAACATAAACACCTGTAATATTTAAATCCATTGAATATAAATATCTGTGCTATTTGGATCCACTGTAAGGTCCATATCAACAACTCAGTCACCTTTTTGGATTTCAGTCTTTGAAGAGAGGGCCAAAAAAACTGGCCTTAAACAAGACCCATTCGCTCTCAGGCGCTAATCAAGATGACTGGAATTTAAATTCCCCAAGAACATTTACAGGATTTCACAAAGTGGACCAATAAGGAAGGAGAGTTCTAAGGCACACCATTATTACGATGCTTTACTCAGTTTAATTTTTAATGTTTTCTTTTGATTAAATAAAGCACAAAAAGGAAATCTCTGCCCTTTGAGAAACAGCACTCTGCAGTCATTTCGATTTTCTTTTCTTTTTTGAACTGGTTACTTTGTTTCCCATGGCTGAGGAGCATCCAGGGCCTCACTCACTGCTACATTTAATTCTGGGAAATCCTTTTTGCCAACAGGGAGCCTGAGAATGAGAAGGCTTGCTCAGGACCACACAGGAGATCCCAGGGAAGGCTGAGGGATGCAGCTGGACCTGAGCTGCTGTCCAGAGCTTTGCTATTGACTTTATCTAAAGCACAAGCGGTCAGGCAATATTCCAGAGGCATTTGGCCAAGGCCCTCAGCCCCACGGTGTGAGTGTTGGGCCTGTCCTGTGCAGGGACAGGAGTTGGACTTGATGGTCTTTGTGGGTCCCTTCCAACTCAGGACTTTCTACGATTCTATGATTCTGCAGCCTGGGAAGCAGCTTGGGCAGGGGAATCTGTGGCAATCTGCTCAGCTCGGTTATCAGAGATGAGTTTTAACCCAGGAATTACAAAGAGATACAAAAATTCAAATGTGACAATCCAGGCTGAAGCTTTCCACCTACTTACTGACCCCAGCATTACACAGAGCGTCCACCTCTGGATCCCTCAGCACAGGGAGGACATGGACCTGTTGGAGCGGGTCCAGAAGAGACCACAAAAATGATCAAAGGCCTGGAACACCTCCTCTGTGAAGAGAGGCTGAGAGAGTTGGGGTTGTTCGGCCTGGAGAAGAGAAGGCTCCAGGGAGACCTTACTGTGGCCTTTCAGTACTGAAAAGGGGCTGATAAGAAAGATGAGGAAAAATTTTTCATAGGGCCTGTAGCAACAGAATGACAGAATTGTTTGGCTGGAAAAGTCCTTTGAGACCATTGAGTCCAACCATAGCTGTCCACTGCCAAACCAGATCCCTGAGCATCTACTCATCTTTTAAACCCCTCTAGGGATGGTGACTCCACACCACTTCCCTGGGCAACCTCTGCAAGGGCCTGAGAATCCTTTCCGTGAAGTTTTTCCTGATATCCAATCCAAACCTTCCTTGGTGCAACTTGACGCCATTTCCTCTCGTCCTATCACTTGTTACTTAGGAGAAGAGACCAACCCTCACCTCACCACAACGTCTTTTCAGGCAACTGTAGACAATGTCGAGGTCTCCCCTCAGATTCCTCTTCTCCAGGCTAAATAATCACAGGTCCCTCAGCCACTCCTCATAAGACTTGTTCTCCAGCCCCTACACCAGCTTCATTGCCCATGTAGCTTACTATTAATGCCAGGGTTTACCTGTGCTTCTCTCAGTCTCGTGGAGATTTATTTCCTTCCTTCTTTGTCTGTTTCTTTCCTCCTAAGGTGTTCCCTCACCCTCTTCTTCTCCAGGCTAAAAAACCCCAGTTCCCTCAGCAGCCTCTCATAAGGTTTGTTCTCCAGGCCCAATGGGACGAGGGGAACAGTTTGAAGGTGAAAGAGAGCACATTTAGATGAGACATCAAGAAGAAATGTCCTCCTGCGAGAGTGATGAGGCACTGGTGCAGAAGTGGTGGCTGCCCCATCCCTGGAGGCGTTCAAGGCCAGGCTGGATGGGGCTTGGACCCCCTCATCCAGTGGGAGGTGTGGGACTGAGACATGGCAGGTGTGGAACATGGCAGGGGGTGGGACTGGATGGGCTTGGAGGTCCCTTCCAGCCCAAGCCATCCTGTGACTGATTCTATAAACAAACAAGACCGGCTGCACCCCGGGGCAGCGGCAGCGGTGGCTCCGCCCCCTCCCGCCCCCAGCCCCTCCCCGCGCTCCGGCCGCTCCCTCCCACCGCGCATGCTCGCTCGCGCAGCTGCCGCTCCCGCCGCGGGAACCGACCGCCGCCCGGCCCCGCTCCTCCTCCGTCCGTTCCCCCCCCCTCCCCTTCCCCTATTTCGCCTTACTGCTTCGCGCCCCAACCCCCGACCAACGGCCTCACCGCTCGCCGCGCGCGCGCCCGCCTTCCAGCGCCCGCCGGCTTCACCGCGGCGCTACCGCCTCCAGCTCGCGCAGCGCAGCTACCGCTGTTAAAGAATCCGCGCCCCGGCTAAAAGCGCAGCGCGCCCGGTGGGGGCGGTGCCT